>JAULKM010085712.1:0-11431 GCA_032355605.1 Rubia tinctorum
AAAACGTAAAATTATAAAATGAACAAAAATTATAACATTAAAGTGTATTATTAAATTTTACATTTCAATTTATTTTCTGTAAACGAATGTATTTAAATTAATTATTAAAGGTAGAATTAATGAGTATGATAGAGAGAATCAAGTGGGGTTCATGTAGTGGTTTTTAAGTGGTTTCAACCATTGTGAAGAAAAAAATGGAGTGATTTAGTTGTGGTTTGAATTACTGAGGTGGAGAAGAGAGATTGATTATTTAATGAATTGAAACCACTGAGAAACCAAGCCCAATTCACTCTAAAATGTTGCAGTTAAATACTCCCTCCGGTTCTTTAACATTGTCACACTTTCCTTTTTGAGATGATTTTTTTTAACATTGACACACTTCCTTTTTTGGCAAATTTTAGGTTGTTTTCATCCACTCAATTTACTTTTTACCCTTTCAATGAATTCTCAACCACTAATTTTACATTCATAAATTCTTGTGTCAAAATAAAGGGTGACACTCTTAGAGAACTTGAGAGAGTATCTATCTAGACTTTGAGTGATTTTTTTTTCCAATGAACTTGAATTATAACTCTTTCTTCCGTGAAGGGAATGTTTATACAAAATAAATGGAAAATTTATATGAGGTTTAACTACAAATGATCTTATTGGTGGATGTTTCTATTAGAATTGGTCAATGAATTGGACCAGCTTAAATACAAAATTGACCCTATTATTTATCCTGTAAAATGTGAAAGTGTTATTGTAACTCTAACTTTTGCATTAGATGTGCCGATATAACCTTTTGATATTATTCCGACAATTTTCCCACATTGACCAAATTATAAAAGACAAAAATACCCCTAGTATTATAACTAAAAATTTAAGACATAACTACCCCTAGGGTTCTTCTTCTTCATCTTCTAACCCCATCCAACACCACCTCCCCCGCTGAATCTTCATAGCTCCGCCACCGCCGCCGCATCATCGACGCATCATCGTCGCCTCCGTCGGTGGCCGGAATCTGGTTTAACCATCACCGATTACCAGACAGAATCTAGTTTCACCGTCCAGCCAACTCTGCCCGCCCATCACCACCTCAACTCCGCTGCATCTTCACTGCTCCACCTCCACCGATCCCCTCTAACTCACTCTCGCCTGAACCTAGCCTACGAACACCGGCTGGAATCACCTCCAACTCACCTCCAGCGAGTGTAGCTTTCTCTGGAGAATCAAATCTCCACGCACACAAGCCGCTAAAACTCTAGCCAAGGGCCCGCCGCCTAAACCAAGCCCACCCCACCAAACACACGGTCACCTCGCCCTTACTTAGCACCGCCGCTGAAACCCCCTTCCCCACGGCGCCACTGAAACCCTAGTCACCGCCGCCGAAACCTCCCCACACCGCGCCTCACTCCTTCGCTGAAACCCTAGCCAATGTCGCCTAAACCTAGCCCACCCCACCAAACCCTAGCCACCACCGCCTGAACCTAACCCACCCGATAAAACCCACGGCCACCCACCGACGCCACCAACCAACGCCAGAAGAAGAAGCAATGGCGGCGAGGTGGAGGCAATTCACAGGTGGTGGAGAAGATAGACCGTAGCCTGAGTTGGATATGATAAACATCAAATGGGGCGATTCGTTGATGGGTTGGATACTAAATAGGCTGGTGGCAGAGAGAGAAAAGACCTAAGAAGAAAAAAGATTCAATCTGAGAGGAAGAAAAAAAGGTATAACTGTTCTTTCATTTTTATTTTTTAAAGCAGGGGTATAATAGTCAATTTGCAAAATTCCGGTCAAATTAACGTTTGCAGAATTAGATTGGCACTTTTGAGGAAATAATAGAGTTAGATTGGCACTTTCAAATTTTACAAGGTTAGATTGGCATTTTCGACCTAAATATAGGTTCATTTTTGCACTTAACTCTATTATTAATTAGATGATTGGTTGAGATTGGTGAATAGTATTCCCTCCATCCCATTTCAATTTTCACCTTTTAACTTTTAACAGCTGACTTGAAAATGTCTGATCCTTAACATCTTTCATTAAGGATAATTAAAATTGTAAAAATTTGATAGATTGAAAATATATGTTATAACGTATCTAACAAAGCATTACACAATAGTATTTATACTTGTATCAACTCAATTTTATGATCAAAATTAGGAGTTTTCTACTAAATGAATAGTTAAACTGCAATTTGTAGTGGTACAGAGAGTAATAAAAATGATAGTGATAATAGTGAAGGATAATTGTAAATCAGTTGTTTTGTTAAAAATAAGAAATGATTATCTTATTCCCTCTATTTCTCTATTATTGGTACGCTTTCTTTTTTGGGTTATTTCTTTTATATTGCACACTTTTAATTTTTGGTAATATTTCTTCAATTTCATCTACTCATTCTACTTTTTACATTCTACATTCAATTCCATCCACTCATTTTCTCCATCTAAATCCAAGCACCTAAACATATGGTGTCACTTATAAAGAAACGGAGGGAGTAGTTATTAGAAGGGGTGGGCAACAAAAACCAAAAATCAAATAACCCGAACCAAATTTAATAACCCAAACCAAATTAATATAAAGTTTTCAGATATCCAAATTGAACCGAATTCTGAGTATGGTTTTTGGATCATTTTTGGATATTAAAACTCAAATCGAAATCCGAACTGAATACCGAATTGTAATTAATTAAAATAACTAAATTTTAAAACAACAACATTAAATTTATAAATAAATATAAGTTGGAGGACCAATCTTTATATTTAAAAAATTATCACAAACTCTAAACCCTAAGTAAGTTTGGGGAAATAAGTAAATAACACAATTTAACCTAAGTAAATTTGTGGATTGCTTGAATGTGAAGGTGAATGTGAAGGTGAAGGTGAATGTGAAGTGCTTAAAGGCTTGTAGAATGTGAAGGCTTAGAAGATTAATATTAAAACAAACTATTTTTCTTTAATCTTAAATGTAATGATGAAATTGTTATGGTTGAATTTGTATTGTACTTGTTGGATTTTTATTTTGAAAACTTGATTTTGATGATGTGGAAATTAGATTACATATTTTTTTATTTAATTTTAAATTAAGTTATACGATTTTAATGATTATTTTGAAAAATAACAATCAATTCGGTTTATTCGGGTTGAATTCAGTTTAAAACCGAAACCGAATTAAGTTATACGATTTTAATGATTATTTTTAAAAATAACAATCAATTCGGTTTATTCGGGTTGAATTCGGTTTAAAACCGAAACTTAATTCTGAATTCAGTTCGGATAATTCGGGTCAAATTCAGTTTTAGGATTTTTAGGGGAACAACTGAATAACCCGAACCGAATTAACTGAAAATTGATTAATTTGAACCACGCCCACCCCTAGTTATTACTAGTTTTTAATATTTTTCAGGAAAAAATGGTGTTTTTATATTTCGTTTATTTTTTAAGGAAAAAGCGGTGTTTGATATTTCATTTATTTTTTCATTCTTAGTAATTACAAATTAGGAAAATTGATGATAATCAACATCGACGATTGGGATGGGTGGTCAATATAGGCAGTCAATGGTGGTGATTATTAGCGTTTGGTAATGGTGGTCGACATCAATCAGTGGTACTGGTCGACATCGATGACGGGGTGATGGTTGTGGTAGTTGGCAGTCGGTCGGTGATGGTCATCATCGCATGTTAGTGATGGTCAATAGAAGTGCCCATATGATATATGTTTTGGTCGAAAGTGCCAATATGACCCTGTAAAAATGTGAACGTATGATTATAACTCTATTATTTGCTTGAAAGTGCTAATCTAACTATGACAACCTGAATTTGATTGGAATTATTATACCCCTCTTTAAAAAATTAAAATTTTAAAAATGTCTAAAGCCCTCGTCATTTTTGCTTCATTCCTTTAGACCCACCTCCGTCGTTCTCCGTTTTCTCCAATTCTGAACCAGAAGAAGACCCTGACCCCAACTCCGTTCTCCATAGCAAAGGTCTCCATTTTTCGGCGTTTGGATGAGCGGCGCCAAAAAATGGTGGCAAATGGGGACGTGGGGATGGCTGTGCTGGTGGCGAGCGGGGGGAGAGAGGATGGTATCGAAGGTCTCCCTTGAGCGGAGGTGGCGAAGGTCTCCATTAAGCGGCACTTGGATGAGAAGTGCGCTGCTTCAGATTGGTGAATCGGGTGAATCAGGTGGTGGCGGTGAATCGGGAGCAACGGTGGTGAGAATCGAGCGGGTGGTGGCAGTGACAATGGAGGGTTACGTGGTGGTGAGCGGCGGAGGGTTGCGGGATGAGCGGCGGGGCTGGCTGATGAAGAATGAAGATGGTGGTGGTGTTGCTAGGGTTAGGGAAGGAGGGTGGTAAGGGAGGGGCTAAGGAGCAACGGGGCTGTCTAAGGAGGAATGAAGATGGTGGTGATGTTGCTAGGGTTAGGGAAGGCGGCGGGTAAGAGAGGGCCTGAGGGAAGGCGGCGGGTCGTGAGGGAAGAAATGGGTCTAGACAGAGGGAGAAGGTGGTGAGGCGGTGAGATTCAAGCGAGACTCCAGATTCTGGCACTGCGGAGAGGCGGCAGCGGTGGTGGAGCGGCGGTGGAGGTGGTGGATCAGTTGTGAAGAGGATGAAGAAGAATGTAGGGTATTTTTGTCTTTGCATTTTTAGTTTTTTATTAGGGTTATTTCAGTCTTTTTAATTTGGTCAATGCCGAAAAACTACCGGTCAATGCTGGAATAGTGTCAAAAGGTTAGATTGGCACATCTGATGCAAAAGTTAGGGTTACAATAGCATTTTTAGATTTTACAAGGTTGTATTGACACTTATGTGAAATAATATGGTCATTTCTATATTTTGGCCATGTTTTTAATGTGGAGAGACTAATAATTCGTGAAAAGAATGAGGTAATCTAAATCTCAATTGGAACAAGTGTGACATTTTTCCCCACCTTCACTCGTGAGTCGTGTGGGAAAGTCACAGTAGAAATGATCTCTCTCGAAAATTAAAAGCCACAGTAGTAGCAACAAAGCTCATCTTCTTGCTCATAGCAGCAAACAACAACAAATCTTGTTCATCATCAAGCCAGCCAACCAGAATCTTGGTGCAAAGTTCATACCAAAAATACCAGGCTAACACAAAAACACAAAGCAAACTTCTACAAAATACCAACAATTTCAAGCTTACCTGTCCAAAACAAAAACAAAATCATATCCCCTTACATACTCCCACCACCAAATATAAAAACCCACCTCAAATACTGTCAGTATCAACCAAAATATAGCATAATATTAGCATACGTGATTTGCAAAAAGACCTCGGCAAAAAACTACAAAAAATAAGGGGGAGAAAAGAAACCATAAAACATGGTGCGTACGATCCCGGAGGACCACCACTAGTCGGACAGTTCGTGACATGGCTCAGAATTTTTGGAAGAGCACAGAGATGTTCCATTTGGTGCAGACCTTAACCGAAATGTGTATAGGCCAGCAAGGAGGGGTCCAGTCTTTGTCAGGGACGAGGAGGGTTACAATGATGGAATAAGAAACTTTGTCAACTCACTGGTAGATTTTTTTGTTGACTACATGCAATTTAGTGCAGTAAGAATGCAATCCCATGTTGATGAATTCTTGGGAGGAGGAGTTGAGGTAATGGAAAAGGAAGGGAGGTTTTATGTTCTCGGATTTGATAGTCAAGTGCATATGAATCCAGTGCTACATAACAGACCTATGGTAGCGGAGGGAGGCTTACTAGCACTGCGAAGATGGGTACCAGAAATGTTGTTTGTACACATGCTGTCACACATGTCTTGTTGTGGATAAGGATGTACGGGCTACCCCCCCTCCCCGAGTATTTATTACCGGAGTTTGTGTCAAAATACGCAAGAGTGGTAGGAGAGGCTGAAGAAGTAGTCTTTGTGGGAATGTCGGCAATGGAAAATGCAGGCTACGCTAATGTACGGGTTTGGGTTTGGGTTCCTATTCACCAGCCATTAGTCTCAGGATTTTACTTCCAGCGGAGATGCAGAGATAGAGCATAGATAGTCATTGGCTATGAAAGAGTTCACAAAAATGTGTAGGAGATGTGGTGGAATAGGTCATACGATGCCTGTATGCCGATTCCAGGATGATGCCACGCTGAGTACTTTCTCGCGCAAAAAATTGCAGCTTTAAGCGAGGAATTGGATGTGGAAATTTTTAGGGATAACACCCAGGAGTTATTCCCAACATTAATGAGGGTGCACAAGAACTTACCAACAAGAAGGTTCACAATAATCCCAAAGGATTTCCTAAGTAATAGTGAGAACAGGTTCCAAGGAGAGAGGATGAATATACCAGAAGGTTTTCTGTACCAGGAAGATGTAATTTTAAACCCACATGAAGGTGACTCGGAGAATGTGGGATACGACCCTGAAGTTCCATGGAGCCATTCAAACGTCCCAAACAATGCAAGTTCATTTGAGGAACCAATAGAAAATCTGGAAGATGCATCGGAGCAATGGGAAGAACAAAAGGAGGATGGCAACAACTCTTCTTCAATAGAAAATTACTCCAAATTTGAGATGTTCATAAGCTCTATACCGGAGGTAGCACAATCGACTTCACAACTTGTGCGCAGCCCTGAAATCGTAGAGGTAAATCCGCAAAACTTGCTGGGGAACCCATATGCCATTTATGAACACAATCATATGACAGAGCACGAGGAAACACTAGGACAAGAGGAAAATAATATAAGGTCTAAGGTTCAAAGAATGGTGGAATACAGCGGCCACAACGGCGTCATGTCAGTTGTCGAGAATTGGACTCGGGAGGATGATGTGGCGAGAGACAATAATGAACATTCTCTGACACTTGAAACAATTAATGAAGATGGAAGACTCATCCAACACCCAAAAAGGGTTCCAACCCAATTGGTCCATGTTGTCTTGGAAACGGTGCAGGAAAGAGTTACAAATTCAATAAGAAGGATTGATGATATTCGTAGAAAGCAAAGGGAGGAAAGGAAAAGTAGGGTACAATCAATACCTACTATTCTTAGTGATGACTCAGACCCAGAGGAAGATCCTACACCATAAGATGCAATACAAGTGGAAGAAGAGGTAGAGGAACATTCACTAAGGGGTCTCTCATTGGAAGAAGTATTGAACATGGATACGAAAGGGAAAGGGAAAGGGAAAAGTCAAGGTGAGGAGCACACAAGCATTAAAAAAGGAACAAGGCAATGCACTGGTATTACTATGCGGAGATTGAAGGAATTAAAGACTATGCTGAAAGTTTGACAAAATGGGAGAGGGAGCAGGTGGGATAAGCAGGTAATCTGACAGAATTGATAGGTAAAAAAGAGGAAGGTATGTTACTCTTATCCAATCAAAGCTTTATTTATGAATCCATAATCCACGGTCTATTAAATAAGGCAGATACCTGTCAAAATCCAAATAATTCAGCCCTGTATAACACTAAACAGAGACTTAGCCAAATAGCTGGCTAGATAAACCCCCACCAAAGTGAGTTGGGCCTAGAACACCTGTAACAATTGGCCAAAATAAGCCTAAACCCTTTGGGAGAAGAAGAAGGGAAAACAAAAATAGAAGGTCAATCATCATGTATACCAGCTGACCAAAGAGAAGCCCAATTCAAAGAAATTAGCCCACAACATGAACACCAACTCTCCAAGCACAATATACCATCAGTTCAAATAATCCAGACCGGATAAACATACTACCCCAATACCAAGCCCAAGATACACTTAATCATCACAGACGTATGACCCAAGTGAAAGGAAGCCTTACCCTAGACGTGGAAACGACACTGTTTGCCACGACTGGCAGCTCAAGTGGTGGCGCAACACCATCCACCCCCAACAACCTTGAATAACCTAGACCAAAGAACATCCATTACCAACTATGAAAGCCTATACCAAGAAAACAACCCTTATCTCAAACAAAAGTCAACAATGGAAGATTACAGCCTCATCATCGACGCGACGAGATCGAAGATGGTGACTGTGGCAAACAACCAACTGGTCGGCAAAGACATCAAGATAAATGCCAACCTGGAAGGAGAAAATCATCCGTTGATCTCGAACGGGGAAGTCGCAACTTGCCCATGAAAAAGATCGATGACGGTGTGGTGATTGGCTCACGGACCGAGGCCACTCATCCACCGACCAACCAATACATAGCGGTGACGCTACCATCAACACTCCAAGGCCATAGGAGCTGAGTTATTGGGCTGGGAAAGAAGGCCTACCGGAAGAGCTCAGATTAGGGAAATTCAAATTGGCAATGGAAGATTTTGGGGAAGGCATTAGCGCTATGCAAACACTGGTGGAGCAGACAAGTGAACAGAGGAAAATCCATCTCATCTCCGGCGAAGAGGAAGAAGAAGAAGATATAGAATTGGATGAGTCACCAGTGGATCAGGATCAGGGAAAAAAGCTGATTAATGGTGGTCTGGAGACCTTGAATTTGAATGACCCAGCATGAACAAGCCCAGATAAAAAAATATGAGGGTTGGGTTTAGTTCATATGTGTTTGAGATTGATCTTGCCTCAAAGGCAAGGAAATTCAAACACATTCCAAGATTCAATTATGGGCTCAAAGATGTGTGAACATATTGGGCAGTTAAGCATGTGTAAACTGCTAGGTTACAGTGGAGGATCAATATGGGGTACCGGAGCAAGATTAGCACCATCGAAATCAATTATTGCAAATAGAGCAATGATTGAGAGAAACATGTTGTAAAAGACACAACTTTTCTTTTTCCAAAAATGGTTCCAATTGGGCCAATGGAGAATGTCGGAGGAGAAACAGAATCCAAGGAGGAGGCTAGCGGGGGAAGTTTCACTGCCAATGAAATGGATGCATTGAATCAGGCAATGGAAGAATTCATGCCAATAGTAGGGAACTTGGGTGACAAGAGAAAGAGAGACCTGCAGACAGAGTTGGGAGACATTGCATTCCATAAGAGATCCAGGTACAACGCAGCAGATGAAGAATAGCCAATTCATGCAGTAGACAAATTCTCGGAGATTGTACAGGGGGTTTTGATTGAGCAAGGAAGATGGCCATTGTTGGATCCTGCAATTATGAGGAAGTGGTCTGAGTAGTGATGGAAGCATGTGAAGGAAACGCATGTGGAACTTTGGTGGCTGGTCCAGAACAACCACTTAGAGGTATATGAATCTACTCTACTGGAACTACAGAGGACAGACACATCCTCTGACAGTAAGCATATTAAAAAATCTCATTTCACACTAAAAACCCAATATTTTGTTTCTAATGGAGACTAAATGTAATAGCAGTAAAATTAGTAAATGGTTAGATAAGTCGCATTTTACTAGTTGGGAAATTGTAGAAGCTAGTGGTACTAGGGGTGGGCTCTGTGTGGCATGGACACCAGAAATCCACCTAGGGGTAGCAAAAAGATCCCAAAATTTTGTTTTTTTAATATCACTTCCTTAACAGGGGAGGAATGGAAGCTTTTTTATTGTATGGACATCCTGATAGAAGAAATAGGAATCAAATATGGGATGATCTAAACATTGAGCTACTGAACAGCTCACTACCACTCCTGGTTATCGGGGATTATAACCAAGTCATGGGAAATGAAGATAAGAGAGAAGGCAACCTTGTAACCGAGCAACAAACATTCATTCTGATAAAAGTCTTAAGGAGGAATGACCTTCACGAACTACACAACCATGACCAGTGTTTCACATGGTCAAATAGACGAAAGGGTGACCAGTTGATCGTGGAAAGACTGGACAAAGGCTTTGCAAACCAAGCATGGTTTAATATGTTCTAAGAATATCCGCTCAGGAATCTACTAATAACAAGATGGGATCACGAGCCACTTATATTGAACATGCACCACCAGAGCACGAGTATAAGAAATCAAGGGAAACCAAAGTTTGAAGCATTTTGGACACGCAGGGAAGAGGTGAATGAGATTATCAGATACATCTGGAAAATACAAACTAGCCACACTGAAAGGCGAGGCACACTGTCAATACAACAATGTCATATGCCCAAGCTGGAGAATAAGTTAGAAGCCACAATGCAGAGACTAAGTAATTGGAGCAAAGAAAATATTGGTAATTTAGAGAAAATGATTCAGAGGAAGGAGGAAGAAATCGGCAGATTGCAAATGAGTAACGAATTTGAAGCGGTGAGTGTTAGCTCAGAGGAACTAGACGGCGACCTAAATCAACAAAATGATTATTGGAAACAGAAAGCAAAGGTAAAGTGGGACGCGGAAGGCAACAAGAATACAAGTTTTTCCACAAATGGGCAAAGAAGAAACAAGGAAGGAACCGAATAACGAAAATGAAGAATAATTAAGGGACGTGGGTATCTCAACCAGACCAATTGTGAAAAATGGCGATAGAAGATGTAAGCACGGTATTTGTAAAAGAGTTGATCATGCCACACAATGCGTATGGGGACACAACCATCGATGACGCACTAAATCTCATTGAACTGACGGTCAGCTCTGAAAAACAAAGGAAACTATCATGTAAGGTGACCGTTCAAGAGATAAAAAGACAATCTTCCAGATGGGAAAATAGAAAGCACCGAGGCCAGGCGGCATACCAGCAAGGTTCTACCAACACTACTAGAACGAAGTTGGGGAGGACCTCACAAAAGTTGTTCAGGAGTTCTTCACAACATGAAGAATGCTCAGCTAGTGGAACGCAACCAATATCACTCTTTCTCGAAGACAAATGTACCTACTAAACCTGATAATTTAAGACCAATTAGCCTGTGCAATGTTACATATAAAGTAATTGTTATGGTTCTAGAAAATAGATTTAAAAAATTATGGGGTATCTTATCTCAGGGAACCATGCTGCATTTGTCCACGGGAGATCAATAGTTGAGAACTCATTAATAGCGCATGAGTTGATAGAAAATGTAAGGAAGCAGAAGAAGGGGAAAATAGAAATTACAGCCCTTAAGATCGACATGAGTAAATTATATGACTGAGTCTCCTGGAATTTCCTTAGAAAGGTCATGGGTGGATTGGATTCCCAAATAAAGAGGATAATGGAGTGTGTGACCACGATTACGTATTCAATCAAATTCAATGGGGAGCTTTCGCAACCATTCAAACCTATGCAAGGATTGCGCCAAGGATGCCCACTATCTCCCTTCCTTTTCATTCTATGCCAGGAAGCACTATCATTCATGATAGCTTCACAACCATTCCAACAAGTGTGCAGATGAATCCAATGTGGTATAGGGGTTCCACGTGTGTCAAATATGATGTTTGTGGATGACTGCATTCTTTTCTTTGAAGTCACAGAAGGGGGAACTAAAAAGCTCACTTATATGCTAAATATGTTTGCGGCATACTCAGAACAGCGCTTAAACTTTGAGAAATCTTCATTTCTCATTAGCCCAAATGCAAATGACCTCACAACAAACCTGATCAAATTGAGATTCAATATCAAGCCAGACCTC
>JAULKM010085715.1:0-11430 GCA_032355605.1 Rubia tinctorum
CCATCATAGAGTGTCACACGATCAACAACAGTTGGAGACGATGCCATGTGTTTTGTAGCGCCAGAATCCAAAATCCAATTGAAATCATCGTGTCGGTGCTGATGATAAAGACATGTATGTCTCAAAATATCACACCGTTGCGAACTACGAGGGGCCATATCACCAAAACAAATAAGAAATCCGATGGAAGCAAAAAATCTGCCCAAAAATTGCAGGAATGGGACTTCACGCGCGAAAGAGGATTGAGGCGCGTGCCTGTCACGCGCGCAGAGATGATGGCGCGCGTATAGCTCACTCGCGCGTGTGGCTCACGCGCTAAACAAAAAAAACGCCTTGGTCGGACCTTTGGCGCGTGGATCTCACGCGCCAAAAACAATGATCGGAGACGACGGGTTCACCGGAGAAACTCGCCGCTGCTGAGGACCGGAGCTGAAGAGACTCGACCGGTGGAGATAGCGACCGAACTGGCTGGAGACCGGAGATGACGCCGATGCTGGAGTTGGCGTCGGCGTTGATTGAACGTCGCCGGAGATGGACGTCGAGACGTCGACGGGGGCACCGGAGATGACAGAGGTCGGAGCTTGATGCGGCCGGCGAGTTGATGACGGCAAAATGGAAGCCAGAGAGGACGGCAAAATGGAAGCCGATTTGCGCCGGAGAAGAAGGATGGCTGCCGATTTGCGCCGGAGAAGAAGGATGGCTCCGATTTGCGCCGGAGAAGAAGGATGGCTGCCGAGAATTGAGGATGAACCCCAAAAACTTCGCCGGAAAGATGGCCGGAGTTGCCGGAGAATGATCGGATATTGGCCGGAGTTGCCGGATAATGGCCGGAAGTCGCCGGAAAAGAAAGGGGGAGGAAAAAATAAAAATAAATTTAGGTTAGGATCAGAACTCGCTCTGATACCATGATAAAATGATTTCCCATACTGAAGTCTGTATTACAGACTGAAATAAATAGAGAGTACAAATGAAGTAAACTAGTGCTAGTAGAACTCTAGCCTAGTCAGCATGTCTTTCTAGAATCAATCAAGTCTAATCAAATCAATCAAATCTAATCAGAAACATGATTTACTCTAACACTTCTGAAGATGTGATAATCTCCACCATGCAAGATTGAATCACAAACTTCCCTTGTTTTAAAATTGAACTTTGCATAGCCGTAACCTTCCACAGTAACCACACATGCCTTATTCCATGATTCCGCTAACTTTTAAAAGCTTTGGATGCCCAGAAAATTACCTGAGCAGCAACCCAGAAAACCAAAGAACTTCTTCATAATTTCATATTTTTCTGCCAGTTTTAAAATGAGTGTGCCATACTTCATAATTTTAAGATATGGATGACCGAGCGTCTTCGCCGACTTGTTCAACAACTCATAGTAGTTGGTCTAAGAGCCCGCCAGGTCTACTAGGCCACGTCATCTCCCTTGTCGCTGTTGGCATCCACCAATCTTGCTCCTCCTTCCACGGTGTCTCATCCACCTGCCATGGCCGCATCTCCTTTGCTTCTACCGCCAATTCAAGTGGATGTTCAGTCACTATATACCATGGTGTCCCTGTCACCGTATGATTATCCATTGCCGCCTACCTCGGCAGACCACCTGCCTCCTCACCAAAGTGCTCACGATCGTCAACCTCCTACTTACCTGAATGACTATGTATTCTTTATTACTTCTACTAAACCACCCCTTCACACTGTTCTACTCACTCTGTCGCCATCACTATCCTCAGACGTTCTCTATACTTTAACTGATTACGTAAACCATTCTGGTTTGCATTCTAGATTTTTGTGTGCAGTAACTTCTAGTGCAGATCCTACTACTTATTATGAGGAGTCAAAGCATGCTCATTGGTATGATGCTATGGTTGATGAGATTAATTCTCTTGAACGTAATGAGACTTGGACTATGGTTTCTATTCCTCCGGATAATACTGCAATTAGATGTAAATGGGTTTATCATACCAAGTTCAAATCTGATGGCACCATTAAACGTCACAAAGCTCGTCTTGTGGTTCAAGGAGATTATAATATTGAGGGAACCAACTATACTAAAACATATAATCCTGTTGCGAAGATGAGTTTAGTTCTCCTATTCTGTCTGTTGCAGTCATTCGTGGTTGGGAAATTCATCAGATGAACGTCCTTAATGATTTTTTTTATACATGGTGATATTCATGAATTGGTCTTCATGCACCCTCCTCCTGGTTACTCTGTGCCTTGGGCCTTGTGTGTCGACTTCATAAATCTCTTTACGGTTTGCGACATGCTCATCGTAACTGGTTTTCCAAGTTGGCAAATAATGTTCGCACTTTTTGTTTTGTTAAGAGTAAGGCTGATTTCTCTCTTTTTACTTACTCCCGTGGTTTGTTTTCATTGCATGTTCTTATCTATGTAGATGACTTGGTGATTGCCGGTAGTTCTTCGTCGCTGATCTGTGAATTCAAGAAATATTTGAGTTCTTGTTTTCACATGACGGATCTTGGTGATCTGAAGTATTCCTTGGGTATAAAGATTGCTAGAAGATCGGATGAGATGTTTCTTTTTCAATGGAAATATGCCCTTGACATTTTATCAGACATTGTTTTATTGGCTACTAAACCGACTGAGTTTTTGATAGAGCAACAACATGATTTAGCGAGCATAGAGGGACTACTTTATGATGATTCTGAGCAGTATCAGTGCCTTTTTACCTCATTTACCTTACCATTACACATCCTAACCTGAGTTATTCGATTCATATGCTTGCTCGGCTTATGCAGTCTCCTAGTGTTCCTCACTGGAAAGTTACTCTCCAGGTTCTACACTAGTTGAAGAGTCATCCTAGGACTAAACCTATGGTTCTACACTAGTTGAAGACTAAACCTATGATTCTCTTCACGTAGTTCTTTATAGTTGACTACTTTCTATGATTCTGATTGGGCTGACTGTCTGATTACACGATGTTCTCTTTCTGCATTTTTTTTATGATTGGTGATTCTCCAGTTTCATGGAAGACCAAGAAGCAACCCACAATTTCTCGTTCTTTAGCTGAAGCAGAGTATCATGTAATGATAGTCACTTGTTGTGAGTTATTATGGCTTAAGTCTTTTCTCGAGACTTAGGTACTGTGCATTCTGTCCATATGCGCCTATTTTGCGACAGTCAGTATGCTCTTCATATTGCGACTAAACCTATTTTTCATGAATCTACGAAGCACATTGAGGTTGATTTATCTTTTGTTTCCATGATCTTGTGCAGTCTGGTGCTATGGTTACTCAACATATTCGCACTTCTGATCAACCAGTAGATCTATTAACGAAAGCTCTTGGATGTGCCCTGTTTCACTTACTTCTCGGCAAGTTGGGCATCTTGATCTTCACGCTTAAAATTGAGGAGGAGCATTAAGGAATAGAAATATTTTGTGAATATTACCTCTGTATAGACTAGAATCTTTTTCCTTTTATGATTCTCTATAGGTTTTTTGTACCTCTATATCATGTAACCCAAATGATGAATACAATCACAATATTATTCCCTTACTTTCTAAATTTATGTTTATGTGGCCAAATCGACACTTCCAGAGGTACGTTGGACTTAAATAATCCATTTTAGCCTTTTGATATTTATGTCATAAACTTGTTCATTCATATCAAACAATTAAAGACTATTGTCTAATTTTGCAAAATCGCAACACATCCATTTAAATGCAACAACCATTGCCTATTACAATAGAAAATCTTATGTGTCCAACACAAAATGGTGAATGTGTTTTTGTAGCACTCGGATCAAAATAACTATTATATATATATATATATGTGTAAAGCCTAAAAAGCATAATAAACTATAAGTGCCTATAATCAATGGAGCAACCCTTGCTTCATTTCCCTAATGTAGGTTGACCTCTCATTAAGTTAAAAAATACATTGGTTTCTCCACATTTTTGAAATTTTATAAAACCACATATGGTATCTAATACTCATCGGTAGAGTTAGCAACAAAGATTATCTATAATGTATATAAATGCAATGTCATCTACTTGCTCATTCTTTGTCCTCTAAGAACTAGGGGCAACATCCTTTCTAATGGCATGTGCTATTGCAATAGATGTATTGGGACTTATCAGACTTTACAATTTTCTGCTTCATAGCAGTATGTTGTGTCATAGGTGCATAGGTACTATGGTTATCCTTGCCTATCCTACTTCTTCGTTCTTCCATTTTTTATTCATATCTCTTTCGCTTCTGCACCAATAGAACCTTGTTCATGGTCTCCGTTTTGACAATAGGCTTGTCTACTTTTAAACATCCCATGCAACTTTGTCAAGTCTTTTCCTTTTCCACTTAAATGGTTCTAAACCATCATTAGAGTGAATAGACATAGGTATCATGGGCCAAATCTTAGCCATAGGCAAAACCAAGTATCTCTATCTTATCAAATGATCGAATCATTTTCAAAACATGAGATTCTACTAGTTTTCCTTTCTCGACGTTACAATCAAGAATGATGTTAAAGGTCTCAAACCTCTAAACTCTAGCCTGCTCGTGAACTATATATCAAAGCTCCATTTTGGTGTTGTAAGTATTTGAGTTCAAAACCAGCCTTAAAAATTTATACTCATATTATTAAACATAAGACACTTGACATCGGTGATTAGAATATCAATGACATACTCCTTCATTTATTGCATTAGAACTATAATCAAGTTCATTTTCCAAATTACTGTCGTTCAATTCATCCTTCCAAAGGATCGAACACCGATTATTAGAAGAGTTGTTGTTTGTTGTTATACATGATTAAATTCAATAAAAAAGGTTTAACAGAACAACTTGAAGAAAAGCATACAAGCATTATTAGAAGTTATTCAACATTTTATTCCATCCAATTTGGTCCCATGAATAAAATAATTCCAAGATCGTCAAAATCACAAGGTTTTAAGCATCCTTTTACTTGTCTCAATTCCTTTCATTTTAGGTAAGCAATCCCATTGTTGATAGTATCCAATACTACTCTTGGTCGATAGGGTACATCCAATATACTACCTATCTCCTTTTGGGTCAACATCTGAGGACCCCTCACTGATATTGACGAGCAAACCAAAACTAACATGTAAACCTCTTTCACTAGATCTACCCGCATTTGTCCCAAGATTATAAGTACCACTATCGCTTCGGCAAAATATGTTACTAGTGATCGAGGTCTTAAATGAGTGTTCTTGTATTTGAAAGACAAATTATTGCTCATTACTTCTTTTGATACCGTGGTTCTTTATGTTGGTTTGATCATTAGTGAACTAATTCCATGACCATCTCCACACATAAATCAATCACATGCATTTATAATATAAAACAATAAATAAATGCATCTACAGTGATCCTAGTATGACCCCTAATTTTGACAAACTCTTCATCTTATTTGTTGGCTCACATCCTTCGATCTTCTCATCGAACATAAAATTTATTTCAAATTAAATAATAAAATTGAAAATTAATATACATCATAGAAATAAACGGTACACAGATCTAGGGGTGACAAAATATACCCATAACCCACGGGTCAAGTGGGTTGTCTATTTTTAAACCAGGGTGGGTATGGGTAAAATGGGCAATATGTTAAAAGGGTAATGCGTAATGGGTCATGGGTCAAATGAGTATTGGAAAAATATGGTTCGGACGGTTTGGGTTTGTGGGTTGATCGCGGGTTTACCTATATTGGTTGAAACCCACGAATTTACCAATATGAGTTGGTATATATACATACAGATATATATATACATACATACAGTTATGCATACATATATATACATACATATATACACCCATATTAAAACACACTTCCCCCTAACTAGGCCAAATCCTAACTTCCGTCCAACTGAAATGTGGTATTTATCCCTAAACTAGCTAGCCAGCACTTCATCTATCCTAAATTCCGGGGCTTTATAGGGTACTTGTGGTGTAATATGTGTGCGCGAGATATGGGATTAAGGTAGAGCTTCTTTGGGTACAATTTGGAGATCAAATGCAGATAAGGACCATCAATACTGATAACGTGAAAGTGTTTAGGTGTCGAACACTTGGGATTAGAGAAATTTTGTGTCGATGAGGAATTTTTATCATAGACAGTGAAATTTGAATAGCGGACTCTCCCTTAGGAAGAACGACAAAAAATATAAAAATAAATAAATAAATAAATATATATATATATATATATACACTCTCATATGGGTTATATATGAGTTGAAACCTACGAGTTTACCCATTTTTGACCCGCGTGTTGAATGATTTTCAACCCCCGGATTGAGAGGGTTCCAACCTGACCCGTTTTGACTTGACCTGTCATAAAATGGGTCCAAATGAGTCATATCCATGTTTTTAATTACTTATATTTGACCCGTCCACCCATTTGTCACCCCTACGCAGATCGTATTTGATTATAATACTCAATAAACGGCACGTTAACCATATTTAAGTATCTGATTGGGCCAAATAATCACTTATAATCCTGCATTGAATCCAATCATATGTGCATCCATTCATTTATAAAATGAATGACCCAATCACACATAAATATAAATTGGTATAACATCACATAGAAACTTATGCAGTAAACCACACCAAAATAATTAAATTAACTAATTTCTAAAATTATTAACATTAATTACTTTCTTTTTTCATATTTAATAATTCTAAATTACTAACTAAAATAATTATATTAGGCAATCCATGAAACATAAAAATAATTAGGCAAAGTTTTGGGAAAGACAGTCTTTCCATAAGTTTATGGAAAGACGGGGTTTAATTATAATAATAAAAGGTAAAAGGTCTTTGTTACAATATTAAAGTTTTATTATGCAACGTGTAGTGATTATAAATTTTATAACCCGGTTCATGCAACCCGAAAATTTTATCTTCATTTCTTTTAATTTACATTTTAAACCTTGGTCTTTCCATGACTTATGAAAAGACCGTCTTTCAAGAGACGGACTCATAATTATATGTATTTCATTGTAATAAATAAAAGTAAATATCAAATGACATTATTAGTCTCACTAATTACAAAATGTTCTCATTTAACAGTTAGTTGGTCTAAAACAAGACTTTGTCTTGTATAAATTAATAAATGAATAATATCAATTTATTAAAAAAATATGAACATTTTGTTATTTCAGATTATGTGTTTCTTTAAATATTGTTATTCAAACACACACATATATAGTACGATGAGATATTTATGGTTTTAATTATATCTTAACAAATTATATATTTTAACAAGTTACGATTTATTATATATAGTAAAGAATTAAAATCATTAACATATTATAATATTAGTATAAGTTATGATTGATTATATATTGTAAAGAATTAAATCAGTGACATAGTATAACATTAGTATGTTATTTTTGGACAACTTGAGTTTTTAGTTTAGTCAAAATGACTTCAATGTCTCTGATTGACGGCACCATCAGAAAAGCAAAGAATTTATATTATATAGTGTTTGAGATGAGATAAATTTTAGTTTCATCTTCAACTCTTTTAATATCATTTTTACTTTGTTAGTACATCAATTTCTCTTACTCCTAAGAAATACTTTTCGTGAATTTTCATGAATTTTGTGCACAAACAAAATAGGAGCACTCCAAAGAACTTTAAAAAAAATCTTTATATTTTAAAAAATAGTAAAGAATCGTACGATGGCAACCATTCCGATGATAAAAGATATGTTTAAAAGGTTGGATTTGAATGACAAAATTTGTAATCTTGTCGAGCTTAAAATGTCAAAACAGACCTTAATCATGGGTAATTGCTTATTAGACGGCACAGCTGACGCAATTAGTAGGGCCAAGCCAATTAGGACAATAATTATTGTTAATTAAGTGAACCGACTCGAATAATGAGTATTAATTTATGCTAAGTAATACAATCTGTCAGCTGTGTACGCAATAATTTGTCTCTATGGATGATTAAAAGGGTGATTTCAGATGTTTAATTCAAATCCTTCTCCAATTTTTCCATCGGGTACCGTGATTACCACTTTATTAGTGTTTGTGGAGAAAAATTAGTACCACTAGCAATTTTTAATTACGAAGTAGGTGAGAAGTGTCCTTTTAGTTGATTTTTTTTAAAGTTCCTTTTGGTTGATTATTAATTGTCAATTGGTCAGTCGTGCAGATATAACAGATGAAAAAACAAGTTCAAAAGATTGCAATAACTTGGGGTTTGCAGGAATCATTAGAGCCCATAAGGTTTTATAAGTGGGAGATTAATCTACTATATGAGTTGAGGATTTAATTTGAATTTTGTTAAAACTTTGAAGGTTAATTTACACTCTATAAAAAATGTATGAAAAAATTGACTCTCGCTTCTTTTTTTTGAGATATTGTATGGTTTATCGTATAATCAATTTTTCCGTGACTCGCCGATGAATTATATTATAAATCATGCCATATACTCTTTTCGTCCCACAAGACATATTTACTTTTTGAAAGTCAAATTTGGTAAACTTTGACCATAAATATAAATTGATATATATATATAAATAAAATATATCATGTGAGATATTATTGAATTCATGTTAACATATAACTTCTAAATATCAATTTTTTATGCGAAATTGGTATATGTAATTAGAGATACTGACAGTCAAACATGATCACTAAAGACAATGAAAAAGCAAATATGTCATTACTGTTGGGATGTAAGAGTATCACAAAGCGTGGGTTATATGAATGTAAAGCATTTTTTCATGTATGACAAAGATTTAACTCTTGGCTAGGAATCATAGTTCCGGATTTCATTTCAATTTGAAATAGAATCACCTTTTATTGGACTACTGCTGGGCACTTAGATTTTCACTCTAAAATACTTGAAATTTTACTTTCATTGGTTTGTTGGCATACCTGGAAAGCTAGAAATCAGTTTCCATATGATAACATCTGAATTAATCCCACTGCTTTAATTAAAAAAAACACAAGGGATGAATGTTTTATGACTTTTTAAATCAAACTGGTTACTTTGCATAGTCCTGAGGCCCCATTTTACAAAACCCATAAAACCAGCTATCTAAAAAAACTCCCTCTGCACCAGTAAAATTGGCAACTTTGTTTTTTCACGACAATAATAATGTTTGACCGTCAATATCTATAGCTATATATACTAATTTCGCATAAAAAATTAATATTTAGAAAATATATGTTAAGATGAATCTAACAAGATTTCACATGATATTTTTATTATACATAGATTAAAATTTATTTATGATAAAAATTTATGAAATTTGGCTTTGAAAAACAAAGTGATCAATTCTACCGGAACGGAGTAGTATGGTTTAAACCGGTTATAGGATGTAAGGTTAATGTGGACGCTGCTTGAAAGTAAAACCAAACTCGTTGTGAAATTGGAATTATTGTTCGTATTACTTTAGGGGATCTTTTTAAAGCTGAAGCACACTCTGTCTAGTTTACATGCGGAAATGTTGGCCATAGAGATTGATTTAGAATTTATTAGTACTACATCTGTTTCGTTGGATGAGACACCATATTCTTAGCTGTTTGGATTTAGGTGAATGAAATGTGTGGATGAAATTGAACTTAGAAAGAGAAAAGTAGAATTAGTGGATGAAATTGGAGGAATTTTTTCATAAAAAGAAGGTGTGTCAAATTCATAAAAACAACCAAAAAAGGAAAGTGTGACGCATCAAATGAAACGGAGGGAGTAGCTTTTGTCTCAATCCAATGATGGCACGTGGGAATTGTATAATTTTGCTTTCCAAATTAATAAAATCTCTCTCAAGTACAGCATATTCTTCGACAGGCAAATAATCCAGCAGACAAACTTGCGAAGAGCGCACTTACGAATGCACAGTCATTTATTTTTAGTTTTCCACAATTTAGTATGATATATTTTTGGACAAGTGATTTAAACCAGTTAGTTCGCAATCCATGTTATTCAGATAGTCAGAGGTCGTTGAAACGATGATTGTCTCGCATAGTCACTTTAAATGAAAAATGAGTAGTACACATAAGATCTCTTGTACTCCCTCTACTCCTTTATTTATTGCCTCGTTTGACCGTAATTTTTTGCATGACATGTTTGATCATCGATAATTTTTGTTATATATAATGATGAACATCATGTGAGATATCTTTGATTTCTTCGTAACGTGTAGTTTTTAAAAATAAAATTTTATAATTTGTTATTATACATAACCAAAGTTATCGGTGGTCAAATATGTTTTAAGAAAATATCAGAAAAAATGAGGAACATCAATAGAGGATCAGAGGGAGTACCACAAAATAGAAGCACAAATTATTTCTAGTTTAGTTTGGTATTAGAGCCATGTTAGTTTTGTGGCATTACGTTGGGATCCCCTATTTAATGATGGATCGTGATTATATTTTCACGCTGACACGTAAATGGTGTTGAAAAGCTAAATGTTCCTACATCATCACATTCTTTTTTCAAAAATAATTTTGAAAATGACTGGTGTTAACATATACTTAAGAAACTGACTGGAGTAAAATTTTGTGGGTGTGTTCGATAGATCCGTGCTTATAAACAAAACTGACTTGTTTTGAAAGTAGTGGGAAATGAGTTTCTGTTTTTCCTCCAAAAAAAATCTCCTTTTAAAATAACTTGATTTTTAACACTTTACTAAACACTAAAAAATAATTATCTTATAAGCAAAGTATATAGTTTATAAGCTGTGTTAAACACGGCATGTATCATCCCACCTATCTCCAGTTACTTATAATACGAAAGTCTGTCACTCTTTTTTAAATTTAATAGGTTTAAAGAAGAACTACATAAAATTGTATAGTGTGAAATATTATACAATAGTGACTAATTATTTATAGAGCAAGGTGTTTATATTCACGGTGTAAAATATAATAATTAATAGGACATAGAAAAATCTTAATCACCAGAAACAGTATAAGCTGCAATGCTCAACTGTGGAGTTTGATGACAAATTATTGGTCTAATTAAGGCCAGTTGAGTTTAGTATATATGCAGTGGATCATTGATCGGTAGGTGAGTTATAGGGTATGACTGCTTAGATGACATAATATAGTCGCAAACTTCCATAATAGATCGAATCTTAATTAACAATGATCAGTATTCAAGTAATTCGTATAAAACCAAATCATGAGTTCGCAAGTAATTAATATGTAATGTTTGTTTATGCTACTCCTGCTTCCGACTCCGTCTCATCCAAATCTGCACAAAATCTTTTTTTTTCAATTAAAGTAGTCGAACTTTAATCACATATTGAAGGCAAAATTTTGGAGAAAAATCGTCTTTCCATGGGTTTATGGAAAGACAGAGTTCAATTAGAGTAATAAAAATGAAAAATATTTGAGTCCGTCTCTTGAAAGACGGTCTCCATAAGTCATGGAAAGACCAAGGTTTAAAGTGTAAATTAGAAGAAATTAAGATAAATTTTTTGGGTTGTATGAAC
>JAULKM010085726.1:0-11430 GCA_032355605.1 Rubia tinctorum
TTTGCTTCTTCCTCTGCTTGGTTGTAGTTTTCCGATGGCTACCTAGACTTGATCATGATGAAAGACTGCACCAAATTGGGGTTGCTATCGCTAATGATGGAATTGAACAATGGAGGTCATGTTAAATCACCATACGTCGAGTATATAAAGGTGAGTTCCCTGTTCTAATTAGGAAGCCTCTGTCATCAGTCTGTTTTTGCTGTCAGTTGCCCAATCTTGTGAAAGTACAAGTACTACTGTGCAGATCTTTCAGCTAAGAGTTTGGTATTAAGAAAACGTGTTACTTCTACCTGCTAGTTTATTCAGTATGGCCTTTTGCGTCATTTATACAAAAACCACATCTAAGCTATTATTCCGCTTTATTGGATGATTCGGATCGGATATACTCCTTGGTCCCGGAATACAGGTACCCTCTTAAGTTTACCATCCTATCCTTAGTTATTAGTAAACTTTGGGTAATGAAAACTTTATCAGTAGCGTATGGATGTTAGCTTAGGAAAATGGAAAGCTAAACCGATAGATGGTAAAATTGGAAGTTTGACTTCAATACCGCTTTTGTCTTGCATTTTGAAATGATATCGTGTAGACAACTCTTTTACCAAAATGGGACACTTATTCACAAATGGAGGTAGTATGGAACGTATATCGTTTTCTTGTTTGGCTTGGAACTTACATGGCCCAAAGTTTATCCTCTGAATTAGGAATCTTGTGGAATTTGAGTCTTGTACTAATGAATAGGCTAGAAATCAAAACCCAAATGTATTCAATGTATTGATATACTGCACCACCAAATACAGGTAAAAGCTTTCATTTTGGAGCCCGGTCCACTAAATTCTGATCCTGCAAGGGAAGGTCTTATTGATGTGGATGGTGAGGTTCTGGCCAGAGGAAAGGGAACATATAAGTGTGACCAAAAGGCTTTAATGGCATACGACAAGCTATTGATCAAAGTTGATCAGGGATTGGCAACGCTCTTTTGTCCTGTTTAGTATTAGTTGTGCCCCAAAACTGCAATGGTTTCCACACCACATTGTTTACTCATACGCAGTATCTTCTTCTTCTTCTTCTTCTTCGCCGTAGTGTTGTTCGGAACCATTGGTTCTTTTGGGATCCTCACAAAGTAGTTCACATGTTCATATGGCTATTTATGTCCCAAAACTCCAATGGTTTTCCAACTTGCCACACCACATTATCTACATATGCAGAACTTTTGCTCACTTGTAGTGTCTTATATAGAAACCATAAATTCTTTTTGAGATCCTCATAAAGTACCTCACGTGTTCATATATATGGTTGACATTGAAGTATAATTTGTGTCCAGTTCTCTTATTTTCATATATGGGACATATTTATAATATGTTATGAATTTCACTAGCTTCACGCAAAGCAAATAACATATTTCCCTATTCTTTTATTACACAATGTCTTATTTTATGCGGACTAAACTTTAAATCAGGGTTTATTGTGCAATTATAAGAAGTTTCATTTGAAATGGATTTTTTTAAAAAATATGCTGATAAATATAAGGGCCAACTATGTAGTTATCAAAATACTCTATCACAAATATTTCATAATTTTAATTTTTCCTTTCTCCTCCCCCTCCGATCGGAAATCGCCTCCGGCTTTACCGTTAGATTTCCACCTACTGGATCGAGCTCTCGGCGGAGACCCTGTAACCTCCGTCGCCTCGATCGCGGTGAAAACCAAAGCACTAACCTTTGTCGTGTCGACCGGAGCTCACGAGAAAACCAGAGCACTAACCTCCGTCGCCTCGATCGAAGCTCACGATGAAAACTGGAGGACTAACTTTCGTTGCATCGATCGAAGCTCATGAATCGACAATTAGTTGCCGAGACATCGAGGCGGAGCTAGGGCACCAGCGACTAATACAAGGACGACGAATAATTGCAGGCGACGGCAGAGCTAGGGTTTCAGTGGCGGAGCCGACGAGGCTGAAGAAGAATGCGCAGAGATGCACGTGCCGAAGAGAGAGGGTGACTCATGCATGTAGATACGTGCTGACGATGGCAGACGGAGACAACGTCGGAAGGTGGCGGACGGGGGACAACTGAACTTCTCCTCATGAGAGGTGAGATTTAATATTTGATTTTTTTCAAAGACTTGCTGAAGTTTAATATTTACTTGACTGAATTTATTATCAGTAAATATTGTTTTCTCTAGTGGTTAGTATTCTTATTGTTGAGGTTATAGTTCTGAGGTTTGAATCTCACTATGACGTTTATTTTAAAAAAAATTGCTCTTGATTTACATGTTGAGCTTTAATATTATTTGACGGAGTGTATATTCAATAATGAGTCTTTGATGTAGTGGTTATAACTTTGGGCTTTGAGGTTACAAACTCAGTTCAAATCCCACCAGGTTCTTTTTTCTGAAGAATTTTTATTTTTGAGGTAATGTAGCTATTTGTTGATTTTTTTTCTATTTTCTTTTATGTTGATATTTTTCATTATTTGGGTGAGATTTATTTGATATGAGTTGATGTTTTGTAGTGTTTTTGGGTGATATAGATTGATATTTATAGTTTTTTTTCTCATTTAATGTTTTTTATTTTCCGACTGAGGTTTTGGTAATATGAGTTGGTGTTTTAGAGTCTTTTTTTCTTCTTATATTAATGTTTTTATTTTACGGATGAGGTTCAGGTGTAACGAGTTGATGTGTGTAGTTTTTGGGTGATATGCGTTGATATTTGTAGTTTTTTTATTAAAAAAATTGTTGATGTTTTATGATTTTCAGAGTGAATAATTTATACTCTTGAGGTAACGTAGTTTTTTGTTGATGATTTTAATTTTTTTTCCCTCTCATGTTGATGTTTTTCATTTTCCGAGGTTTTGGTTGACATGAGTCGACGTTTTGTAGTTTTTTTGGGATTATATGGGTTGGTATTTTTAGCTTTTTTTCCCTCCCACATTGATGTTTTTCATAATCTAGGTGATAGGAGTTGATGTTTGTAGTTTTTGGGTGGTATAGGTTGATTTTATGTAGTGTTTTTTTTCTTATGATGATTTTTTTTTTTCGGGTGAAGTTTTAGGTGATAGAAATTGATGTTTTTAGCTTTTGGTTGATGTTGGTTGATGTTTGTAGTTTTTTTTAAAAAAAATTGATAATTGAATTTTCGTTGATGTTTTTATGATTTTCGATTTATGATTGTTGATATTTTTATGATTTTCAGTTTATAACTTATGATTTTTAGTTGATGTTTTGTTAGTTGTATTCGATTTTTCAAAAAAAAATTGTTGATTTTTATTTGATTTTAAAAAATATTTTTCTCTGTTTTGTTAACTTTTTAATATTTTTGCTGCAATTTTCTAGTGGATGTTTCATGATTTTTTTGTTGATGTTATTCTAGTTATAGCTGATGTGTATAATTTTCAGTTTGATGACCATATTGATTTTTTGCATTTTTTAACATTTTTGAAAGCCAGAGTCTTGAGAAAGACCATATTTCCATATGCATATGGAAAAACGGGGTTGAATTAGAACTATAAATTGATAAAAGGTTTTAGTTGCAATAGTAAAAAAATATTATGCAACGTTAAGTAGTTATAAGTTCATGACCCTATTAATGCAACCCAAAAAATTTATCTTGATTTATTTTAATTTGCAGTTTAAACCTTAGTTTTTACATAACTTATGGAAATACTGTCTTTCAAGAGACGGACTCTTTTTTAAAAAAAATTTAAATTTTTTTTGCAGATTGCTGATGACAGGTAAATAATAGAAAAAATTGAACAAAAAAAATCCCTGAAAATTATTAGCAATAGATCCATATAAAATTATTAGAGATAGTTCATTGAAACTAGAATATAATTAGAATTATTTAAAATGTCCCGCCTAAATTTTAGACTTCCTCATAATAAATCATCTCCTTTTATTATTATTGGTAATACTTATTTGAAATGGATGTATTTTGTTTACCGACATACTTTGTCTTCAAGTCAAATAAGGTAAAAATTAGGTTAATGTTGATCACTTTCTATCATTCAGCTTAATTTAATCCTTACATTTTTTCTATAGAAAAGTGATGTGTCAATGAAGTACTCCCTTCGATCTTAGTTAGAGTTGCACTTTTTTTTTGTACGTCCTAGATTATATGCACTACCCAAATTCTTTCTTATTTAGGCCACATTTTATTTTTAACAAATAAGATTAGACTCATTCTTTATTTTCAAAAGCTAAAAGACTAATCCTCATTCTTTATTTTCAAAAGCTAAAAGACTAATCCTCATTTGAGCCTAATTAGAACCCATACTTCACTTAACCCTAGACCTAAACCATAATTTATACGAATCCAACCGTAAACCCTCCCTTCATTTATTACCCAACCACTTTCATGAAGCTCCTTTTTATCATTTTTTTTCTTGGATCCATTTGAACGGCTTTATTCGTCTTACTTTCTTGAGATACTCCACCATTATTGCAGTGCCTTTTATTGTTCCTCTTTGAAATATCAGACACTCATCACCTTTATCCATCCTTCTACTTAGAGTTTTGGTTCACTCCTCTCATCCTCCCCTGCTCCCTCTATTGCTACCTCTTAATCTTCCCCTCATGCCACTCAGATAGCGCTGCCTTCGTGATTCCCCATCCACGTGAATATGTGGTTGGATGTTGGGATTTGATGTTGCTGTTTTGAAGTTGTTTGTATGATCTTAGTCAAGTTATATGCTCATGTTCTCAGTGAAGGCCCAGTGAGCTTTTATGTTTGTTCTGATTGTTGCTGGTCGGATTATGAGATGTGATAAACAAAAACTCCAAGCAGAAACTGGTTAGCCTTGGACTGCACATAAATATGCATGGAAACCCGTGCAACCGTATTCCATTAGCGTTTGGGGTTTATGTGTTCGTTGTATTTCATTTTTATGCAAGTTGTGGACTAGCAACCCTGTAGTTGTAACCACAGTTACATGACTATGCAATGGTTACTTAACGAAAATGATAATTTGATTACTTAAATGGGTTATAGTAAAAACTTTTATGTCACAACAAATGAGACAATCTTCAAGGTTTTACAAAATAGAACCACTAATCTAACCCATTCAAAAGAGGATGGTTTTGTCTTCCCATGAGGTTGTCACACTTACAATGCTTGCATGAACACCTACATGTTTCATGTTTCTTGTACTGAAACTAAATGTTGCATGCATTCATGAACCATATTTTCATCACGTGATAGCAGTCTTGGTAGTTGGCCAATTCGGGACAGGTGATCCTTTGACATATGCTGTATTTTGTAGTTGTTGCATCCTTTGACTTTTGTTATCTCTATCATGGATGCTTGATGCATAAAAAACCATATTTAATGTTGGGGGATCTTCCCTCTCATATGCGTTGTACACAACATTTAACAAGCCCTCCCCTGTTATAGTTGGTGTCTCTCATACTGCAGGGTTTGAATGGAATTAAAAAAAACCAAGATCTAATATGTTTAAATCTGGTGAATTCAATGGCTGACTTACCAAATGTATGTTGAAAACTCCCGAGTTAGCAACAACTCAAAAATCTTGCTCTGAATTCTTTATATAATCTTTGCAATTGTCTTATTGTATTAATATTGTTTTGCTCATTCATGATGGCCAACATGCCTTTATTGTTTCAATTATCTTTTCTACTATCATGGCTCTTATTACTGCTCTGTTTATCTTTTGTGTGGGCTTTGTTTCAATTGTTTCTGCTGGACGATTCTTACTATTCTTTTTAGCAGGTACTTTTTTTTTACAAATGGGAATGCCCCAAAATTCCCATCGATTATCAGCTAGCTATTTGTGTCAGATAAGGACCAGCTGACAACACACAAAAACATAAGTTTCTCGATATGACATTTGTGTTTGCAGGTTCTTAATGGTTTTGGTTCATCCAGAGCCAAAAGATATCAGACTGTGGGCTTAGTCATGTAAAACCACTTTTCATCCAAATGGATGACAATATCCATTGGATGAAATCTGAACTGAGTGTTTAACCATAATAAACAAAATTTCATTATTGATACCTTGTACTAACTGTTAGTGCTGGTTTGATGCTATTTGTATGGCTCCTTATGATTCTTGCTGCAACTGCCCTTTGAACTATGCTTTTACCAATGCCTAAACCTGTGCTTGTCCCTATAATTGTTCTTCTCAAAGTTTCTGGCAAAGTTTTTAAAGTTTCCAGGTCTATTACCTTTCTGCTATTTGGTTTAGCTTATTTCCTACTGCGCACGTCAGGTGGGAGATTCAATACTACCTCCAGCTTGGCCCAAGACAATACATATCTCACTATCCTCATCGATCAATTGAAAAGCCGAGCTTCCTCAATTCGCTTCCCTTGCTGCATCTTCCCATCCTTAAGATTCTGAAGTAGAAATTCACACAAGTGTTGCCTCTCCTCGCTGGTTAAGTTTTCTAACTTATATCTTCTCAATTCCTGATGATGAAGGAAAGATCCAATAATGAGAGTAATCAGCCCCCATGGGGACTTGGTAGGGCTCGATAAACTTTTGGAATCAACCCTGAGGGTTCAAAATAATTCTAACAAAATTTAGTTGTGTTTTTTGCTTTTGGAATCTGACAAGGATTTGGGAAAAAAGACGGGGAATGTTTGAGGTTGTTGGAAGATTTTTATAGCCTGTTTATTGCTTATATAGAGGTGTAAAGTAGGGTTGGAAGAGTTGATGTAAATTTTGAGTTTCATGTAAAATTTTGAATTCATGTATTGTCGTAAACAGTAAAAATATTTAAATTTTCACTTCAGTTTAATTTTCCCTTTTTTTTATTATCATACCCGCAACTTTCAAGTGGGGTTGGTCAATTAATTAGGCTAATGAAGCCAAGAAAATAAAGGATTTAAAAAAAAACATACCCCACTGTCAGCTGTCCCCACGTGGGATTAAAAGAAGCCAACCAAAAAAAACACTCCTTTCACTTGTTGAGTCAGAGGGAGTAGTATTTGTAGAGTTAACCATGTTGTATAGGTAGTGATTATTCTTATTACTACTACTTAGAGTTTATAGAAGTTACATGAATTATGAAATAAATAAAGGTTTTAGTGGTAGGAGGTTGAAGAATATAAAATCTTGCAATAATAGCCTTTAGTACTAGTTAGTAATGGTGTGTGGTTGGAGAAGATACAAGCATGGAATAAGACACATTGTTTTGCCTTCATTAGTAGAGTTAGTGCTATCTAGTTATGGTAGGAGGTTATGGAGGTTAGAAGCTTGTAATATGGCTCTTCATTAGTGTAGGAATTATTTCTAAGTCATTTTTAATATATAAATAGGAGAATAAAAAATTAGAATATCTGTATCCTTTCAGCACCAAAACTTTATCTTAATTTCTTCCATTTTTCTATCATTGTTCCAACAATATCTTGAAATATGATTTTTTTATCTCATCCATCTACAAGGTCTTGCATTATTGTATGACTTTTTATTATCTTCCGAGAAAGAAAATTTATATCTTGCTTACCTATTTCTTTATTTAATTCTTTTCAATTTTTCTCCACTCTCTCCCATTTCAATTAAATTTTCATAGTTTAACTTTTGAGTGAACTATTCAATGTGTAATTACCAATATGTGTGTAGGAAACATCTATAAAAATACTAATTAAAAATATATATTATGATTAATACAACAACATATAAGGTGTGTTATTTTTTGGGATCAGCTTTTACAATTGCTCCAAATATGTCTTCCGCTTTTTAAAGTAAGTATTTTTTTAATAGTTTACCAAAAACTGAAAGTTATTTAGCTTATAAGTAACACAAATTCTTTTTTTAGATAGCCTAAACTTTAGGCCAAGAATTATTATGCAATTATAAGAAATTTCATTTGGAATGAGTTTTTTTTTAAAAAAAATATGTTGAAAAATTTAGGGAGTTAAAATTTTCAGATTTTTCATTTTCCATTTTTTTTCTCTCTCGTCGGTTATCGGAAACCACCACCGGCCGACGGTTTCTGCAAATTTTCTATCGGATCTACGCCGAAAATTCACCAGATTTCCGTTGCTCTTATTCTTCCACCGGAGAATCAAAGCCTTAACACCGCGAAGCCTCTGCAATGTAGATCTAGATCAAAGCCTCGAATCTTCGCTGGCGGTTACTTTTCGTCGCACGGATGACGTTAAACGGAGCAAAGTCGCAGCGGCAAGGAGCAATGGACGGAGACAGAAGGGGCTAGGGTTTGAGGCGTAGGTATTGAGGCGTATCGACAACGATTGAGGAGTAATTGATGGCAATGGCAGGGGAAAGAAGCAAACGACGATGGTGCATGGGGATTGAGCCGCAACGACAGCAACGGCGAGGAGATGAACAACAGCGACGACGGTGAGGCGAGGCAACTGCTACGACGTTGATGCAGTTTTCGTTCAGTGCATTAGTGAAGAAGAAGCCTCACGCGTGTTTTGCAAGTGCGGACGGCAATGGTGATGGCGGACAACGGCGGTGGCGGCGGACGACGGAAGGACGGATGTTTCACGTAATAGAGGTGATGTTTATTTCTGGTTTTTTTCTAAAGAAATTTATTGAGGTTTAATAATGTTTTTGACTGAGTGAATGATCAATACAGGTTCTGTGGTGTAGTGGTTAGAACTCTAGTTATTGAGGCTAGATGTCTCGAGTTTGAATCTCCGTGTGACCTTTATTTTGAAGATTTTATGTTCTTGATGTATATGATGAGGTTTAATATTATATGACTGAGTGTGTGTTCAATAAGAGTCTTTGGTGAGTGGTTATTTATTTAGGCTTTGAGGTTAGTGACCCAGGTTCAAATCTTATAAGGTTATTTTTTTGAAGAATTTTTATTCTTGAGGTACTGTTACTTTTTGCTGATGTTTGTAGCTTGCTTTCTCTTATGTTGATGTTTTTCAATATTCGTGTGAAGTTTAATTTATATGAGTTAATGTTTTGTCCTCTTTTTTGGTTGATATGGATTGATATTTGCAGTTTTTTAAATTTTCTCATATTGATGTTTTTTATATTCCGGCTGATGTTTTGGTAATAGGAGTTGATGTTTGTAGTGTTATTTTTCTGATTCTGATGTTTTTCTTTTTTCGAATGAGGTTCAGTTATTAGGAGTTGATTGTTTGTAGCTTTTTGGTGATATAGGTTGATATTTGTAGTTTTTTTAAAAAAATTATTGACGTTTTATGATTTTTTTAGTGAATAATTTATACTCATGAGGTACCGTAGCTTTTTTGTTGATGTTTTTATTTTTTCTCATGTTGATATTTTTCATTTCCGGATGAGTTTTAGTTGATATGAGTCAATTTTTTGTAGTTTTTTTGTTATATGGGTTGATATTTTTTCCCTTTTTTCTCTCATATTGATGTTTTTCATTTTCTCGGTGAGTTTTATGTGATACGAGTTTATGTTTGTAATTTTGAGTGATATAGGTTGATTTTTTTGTAGTGTTTTGTTTTTCCTATTTTGACGTTTTTCATTTTCTGGGTGAAATTTAGGTGATAGGAATTGATAGATCCCTGTAAAATTATTAGAGACAAGTCTCTGGAGCTAGAATATAGCTAGAATTACATAAAGGCTCATGCCTAAAGTTTATGCTGCCTCACAGGAGATCATCTCTATAAGTAAAGTATTTATAAGTCCTGCCAAACATACCCATAGTATTATATATAATAATAATTTGATTGAATTTGGCTTTTTATCCAAAAGAAAAATTAGAAGGTTTTGGATGGAACTATGGATACAATTGGTGTAGCTATTTTATAAGCAAAGCAGACTTATTTCATAACAAAGGGTGTAACACCCCAGATCCACGACTCACTTGCTCAATGCAAGCATCGGGTCGGACTGGGCGTGCTACCGAGAATCCAATGGATTGGATTACTCGATTGCGGTAACAAGCAAATACAGTTATGTGGAAGAAATTTAGAAAATTCAAAACCTAACTTACTATTACAATGAAAGTCTTGATACCAGTATTAAACAAGAGTTTAACTTAAGTGCATACAAAGTTCTAAAGGATATGATAAGGACAAGTTTTACATTAATATTTTACATAACTATAATACATACTAAACCAAAAAAATCTAAAGTTCGCCCAGGATCCTTCTCCAAAAGAAGTAAAGGCAACAGTGCACTTCACTCAAATTGCTCAGCTACACCTGTTAGGGTTGTTTAAACTAGGGCAAGCTCCTTGCTTGGTGAGGTTCCATTGCCAATAATTACCGAGTTAAATTTAGCTATCACATAAAGCAAACAACCACATAAATTCTAGCACATAGTAAAAGGATACATGTGGATTATGCCAAAATGCAGTCAAGTTCCTATATGGCTACTGTGACCGGCATCAGGGCATAAACCTTTCAGTAGTGCCCAAAGGCTATCACAAATCCAGAAATCCATATTCATCAACCACGGCCAATATGTTCAGTTACGAGCTCGTATCAGTACTAGTTGGTTATACTAGCATACTAGAAACGCCACGAGTAGCCAATCTAGTCGTACGGTCCGGTCAATGTCGTTCCCCGCCGAACTAGACTGAACTCCAATCGCGTCGGGGACCCCGATAAACACAGTCAAGCAATCAAGTAGCAAGCAGTCATATTTGACACGACAAGATAAAGTACAAGCCGGTCAACCACATAAAACATCGGGGTCATTAATCCATTTAGTTTCACAATAATTAAGCACAGTGTGATAAAGTACACACCGTGCTTAATTAGTATGAAATAAAATAATAGGCATGAATAGAATCTAATATTATTTTATATAACATGTAAAATTATGAATTGACACAAGTAAATTTTAACTGGTATAAAATAACCTTTAATAATACTTTTAATTCAATTCGTGCTAGGGCGATGAAAACACTCCCCGGATTGTACGTAGTTTCAGTGTTTTGAAATTAGCACAATTCCATTATTCCTATCCAAACAGCTAAATTTCCCTGCATTTTATTTGTAAGAAAGAAGAGGGAAAAAGAGGAAATGATTTCAGAATAAAGTCTAAAGAACCAATCCACGATCCCCTCTATTTATACTACTCGCCATCCAAGCCTTCTTCACTTGGCCGACTTAATCAATTTGGATGATCTACTTTACTTGGCCGACACAGCTCCCGTTTGCATTTGGCCAATTTGCAAAGAGATTGCTATGGCCTTCAACCATGCATATTAATATGGCCTTCAACCATTTTCATTTGGACAAGTTGGGGTAGGGTTGACTGCCTACCCCATTATCACTATATGTTTATTTTTTTCTTTAATTTATAATTATTTAATTTCTTTTAGTTATAATGTATACATATTTATTTCCTATTCACACTTTACTATTATTAGTATTCTTTTTCTTTCTTTAAATGGATGAAAATTTGCCAATATTTTAGTTTCAATTGTAACTTTAAATTTCAATCAAGGCCTAATTGACTTTTTTCACTGTTCTAGTTCTGCAAATAAAATTACACACTTAATGTATGCGGAT
>JAULKM010085737.1:0-11430 GCA_032355605.1 Rubia tinctorum
GTCTCTTGAGAGACGGTCTTTCCATAAGTCATGGAAAGACCAAGGTTTAAAGTGTAAATTAGAAGAAATTAAGATAAATTTTTTGGGTTGTATGAACTGGGTTATAACATTTATAAATACTACACGTTGCATAATAAAACTTTAATATTGCAACAAAGACATTTTATCTTTTATTATTATAATTAAACCCCGTTTTTCCATAAGTTTATGGAAAGATCGTCTTTCCCAAGACTTTGCCAAATAATTAACATAGTATAATATATAAATTAATAATAACTAATACAAATTTATTATATTTATATGAGAATAGTACTAGAATAAATTTATATATTTATAAATATTATTTTATAATTATTTTGTAAAATTTGAAATTAAATAAATTTTCGTTGATATATAATAATTAATTATTTTATATGTATTTTATATTGAAAAATGTTAATCTCTATATAGAAAATTTTAAGTTGTAAAAAATATAGTGCCAAAAATATGAAAAAATAATATTAAAAGTGTTGATAATGAATCAATAATTATTAAAAATAATAATATTTTTTGTGTATTTTAAAAGCAAATAAAAAATAATATTACTTATAAATAGAGGTATAACCTATAACATATAAAAATATCAAATCTAATTTTACAAATATGATAGTTAATTGTAAAAGTTTAGTGTAAAATTTAATTTATGTAAAACTTATAAGTAAAATAAATGGATAAATTGTTAAAATATTTTATGAATAATTCATTGAAAATGATAAATAGTTGTTAGTATTTAGTATTAAAAAGAAACTGTGAAAATAATAATATTTTGATTTTTTTATTAGAATTAGCCAACTCTCAATTTCAAGAATATTAATGATGAAAATTTGTAATAAATAAAATCCAAAATCATATAATAATGTATGGAAACTTTAAGAATTAAATAATTTTAATATTGGAATAATTATTTTCAAAAATTATAACAATTAAATTACGTGAATGTTTATTATTATCTTATTGAACATAAAATTAAATATTTTTTATAAAAATAATTGAAAGTTAAGATCCCAACTAAAATTTTGAGGTATTACATGCAAGGCAAAATCTTGAGAAATACCGTCTTACCATAAATTTATGGAAATACGAGGTTTAATTAGAATATTAAAAGGTAAAATATTTTAGTTGCAATATTAAAAATTTATTATGCAACGTATAATAGTTATAGAGTTTATAACCTGATTTATGCAACCCGAAAATTGTATCTTCATTTCTTCTAATTTGCACTTTAAAACTTGGTGTTTCCACAACTTATGGAAAAATCGTCTTTCAAGAGACGGACTCTACATTCAATTCCTTTAACTTAAAAGTTTTTTTTATAAATCACTTATTCACTTTTAACTAAAATAATTTTATCTTTTTTTGTTTGAAATGTTATTGACCTTTAAATAAACTGTAGTTACTTTCAAAATGTTATTGACTTTTAGATAATTTTATTTTACTGTTTGAAATGTTCAATATACTGTAATTACTTTTGATTGATTATCATCCAAATTTTGGGTATGGATCTTTTAAGAAAGTTTGGGAAGGGTTAATCATATCAATAATAATGTCTTGGTTGAATTAATTATTACCTCATTTCCTTTCAATATATACATTTAAAATTAAATATTGTTACATTTTAAATATAGTTTCTTATTTAAATTAATATTTTGAAAATCTGATGTGGCAAGCATTGAGAATGACATATGTCAAAAATGTTGCTTTTTTTAGTTATATATGTAGACAGATTTTCCTTAGGATGTTTGGCTACAATTTATGAACGTTTGCTGTACTGGCATTGCAGTAATGAATAGCTACATAAAAATTAAGAAAAAATATTATATTATTTAAATGTGTGTTGTTTTAAAAAAATTAATGCATTTCGATTCAGTCCCAAAGCTCACACTTTTTATACTAATTATTCAGTTTATTATTAGGTGAGGACATTGATAATATTAATAACTCTTTATTACATGTCTATTAGCAAAACAACTTCATTTTACTAAATTCCAAAGGCAAAGTCTTGGGAAAAATCGTCTTTTCATAGGCATGTGGAAAAACGGGTTTAATTAGAATTATAGAAAGGTAAAAGGTTTAAGTTGCAATATTAAAAATTTATTATGCAACATTTAGGGGTGATAGGTTTATGACCCGATTAATACAACCCGAAAATTTTATTTCGATTTCTTCAAATTTATAGTTTAAACCTTGGTTTTTCTATAACTTACGGAAAGACCATCTTTCAAGAGACAGACTCATTCCAAAGGCAAAGTCTTGGGAAAGACCGTATTTCCATAGGCATATGGAAAGACGGGTTTAATTAGAATTATAGAATGGTAAAAGATTTAAGTTGCAATATTAAAAATTTATTATGCAACATTTAGGAGTGATAGGTTTGTGACCCGATTAATACAACCCGAAAATTTTATTTTGATTTCTTCAAATTTACAGTTTAAACCTTGGTCTTTCTATAATTTATGGAAATGCCGTCTTTCAAGAGACAGACTCAATTCCAAAACACGGTATTTTCAAAACAAAAAAAATCCAAAACAGAGTATAAACTTCTTCTTTTTTTCAAGTTGAAATGCGTGGAGAGAAGAGAATTGAGTAAAAAGGGTAAAAAGTTTTATGAATGGTTGAAAATGATGTATTTTTTACTGTGAAATGAAAAATGCGAAAAAATGTAGAAAAACATACAAAAATATTAAGGCAGAGTTTTTTGAAATGGTCATCTTTCCATAACTTATGGAAAGAGGGTTTAATTAAAATAATAGAAAGATAAAGGGTTTTAGTTGCAATAATAAAAATGTATTATGTAATGTGCAATAGTTATGAGTTTATGGCTCGATTAATGCAACCCAAAAATTTTATTTTCATTTCTTCTAATTTGCAGTGTAAATTTTGGTATTTCAATAATTTATTGAAAAATTATCTTTTAAAAGACAGACTAATAGTAAATGTGTCAAATTTAAGGGAAAAAAGAAGTATTGAAGTACTGTAGTGTTTTAAAATAGTACACTTTACATAAAAATATTTAAAATATTTAAGGAAAACAAGTACGAAATTTTTGGGTGTAATGAATATTGAAAAATACCAAAGAAAAATACGTTTATAATCCTACATAACTGAAATAAGTGTTATTGTAACTCTTTAGTGATCGAAAGTGCTAATATAACGCTAAATAATCAGTGAAAGTGCAAAACTGCAAAACTAACCATTTCGGAAAAATTTTCCAAATTTTTTCCGAAATGTCTCTTTTCCCCTCTAAATAATTTTTTTTTGTAAAATGTGAAATAACTACCATGCCTCCTAAATTCCCTAAATCTTAATTTTCGCTTATCTCTTTTTCTCCATCGCGCCCTTTTCTTCTTCTCCTCTTTTCCTCCACCCACCCTCTTTTTATCCTCAACCACGTCACATCTTCCATTTTCATCACCTCTCACTGCCACTCTCGATTTGGGCTGAGGTGGAGGAGCGTTCTCGACCTTCGATTCACGACGAAATCCCTCGACTTGCGGTGACTTTCAGCTCGCCTTTGCAATTTCCATCACCTTGCATTCGCGACCACGAACGGCCTTCTGCCAACGTGGATATGGGTTTATGACGAACGACGTTTAAGTGACACTGGATCTGTGTGATGGGATGGGGCAGTTCGTGGTGATAGGGTGGTTCATGGTGGACGAGTTGTGGTGGTGGGGGCGGGGCTGGGGTGGAAAGGTGTGGCGGAGTTGTGGGTTTGATGGTGGTGAATTTGGGGTCAATTTTGTGGTGGAAGTACGATAGTGGCTCGGTGGTGGCCCGGTAGTGGTCTGACCTGGTCTTGGCTCGGGGAGGGTGGGTTTATGGGTTGGGTGGTGGTGATTTTGGTATATGGTGAAATCAGTGATGAATTTAATGGCCCGGCAGTGGCGTGGCACCGGTCTGGTGGTGGTCCAGTGGTGTGGTGGTAGCCTGATGGTAGTCCAATGGTGGTCCGACAGTACACCGATGATGCCCATAGTACTAAGGGCATCATTGTCCTAAAATTTTCAAATTATTTGAGACAATTTTTGTCTTTTTAATTCCGGTCGACGTCAATCTTGTCAAGTCAACGCCGAAAATGGTCCCCAAAAGTTTTATTGATACTTTAATTGAATACTTAAAATTGTTTTTAAATTTCAAATGACTGAGATTATATTAACACTTTCAAAACTATAGAGAGTTATACTGGTCTTCAACCCAAATAAAATTAGGGATATATACCAATATAACCCTACCTACTTGAGTAAATACCAATATAACCCTCAGATAATTTTTAGTGCAAAAACAACCCTAACTAGTTGACATAAGTGCCAATATAACCCTAAGACACTATTTTTGGCATTGACAGGTGTTTACCACATATAAAATGACTAAAATGTCCTTTAACCTAAAACCTATAAGTGTAAGAACATTTTTGCCCTCAAACCACCACCACTTCCGCCAGACCACCACCACCTCTGGCCAGACACCACCATCACTTCCACCGCCAGAGCACCACCACCACCGCTGCCAGGCCGCCGCCAAGCAGCCACCACTACAACCCTTTCCTGCCACCACCCCCACTGCCACCACCATAACGCTTTCCCGCCTCCACCCCCACCAGCCACTCCCGCCACCACCCCCACTCCCTCAAGCCACCCCTGATGGAGATCCCAAGACGACTACCATCATAAATGAAGATATTCTATGACTTGATCAAACATTCAAGGGTTATGTTAGAGATCCTCTAAGTAACATGGTTGGACCAATAACAAGGTCAAGAATGAAGCTTATGGATGCAACATTGAATGGTTTGTTTGATCAACTTCATGATGAAGAGTTAATGAAGAAGTTGGCTAGGGTTTGGATTAATTATTCAAGCTTGTCGATTAATTGAAGACATTATGAAGAACACTATACTTTTTTCCCATTGAGTTTTTTAATGAAGTAGTGTGATCATTGTAACATTATTTTATTTCAGTCCAATAACTCGACCATGTGGGCTTCTGAAGTGTTCATAATTTTTGAATCCAGTCCAATAGGGGTTTTCGAAAATATTGTCATTTATTATGATTATAATTAGATTTGGTAAGATTAGATAAGGTAAGGTAATATTTTTCTAATCTAATTCTAGCTATATGCGGCCGGGATTAGAGTTAAAATAGAAGTTTAGTTAAATATGGTTTTAGCTTCTTCAAACTGCCATAAGTTGATTCAGATTCAAATTATGTTTAGGGTTTGGAGTTGGCCGAAATATACCTCTATTTAAAGAGAGGTTCAACCGAGATTTTAACACACTTTTTATCAATCAATATTCATTCTTTTTAATTATTCTCATTATCTTCATTGTTGCTTAATCATGCGGGTTAATTAAGTTTCAATCTCCTTTGTAAGCTGACCATGCGGACTAGTTAGTTTATAGAGAAGCCTTGTGATCTAAACCTGCGGGCTAATTAGAGAGCAAGCCGAAATTGAGTGTACCATGCGGGCTAGACGCTTGAATTTCGTGCATTTTTGTTAGGTTTGGCCGAAATCCTAGCAAGAGCAAAGATCCAATTTTTCGCAATTCAGAGTTTTCGCAAGGAGATTCATATCAACCCCCACCCACAAACAATCCAATTTGTACTACGCCGAATCACCGAAAGAAATCTCTGAATCCAATTCAAACTCGTCTACAACTCAGCACCTCGCCGGCAAAACGAAGCGGCAAAGAATTGTTCGACAAGTAGATCTAGGGTTTAGGCAACAACGTTGCAACCCATTACCTCAACGAGGAACAAGTGGCAACAGCGTTGCAGGCTATTAGAGACAACGTTGAAGCTCGTATGCAACCCAACACTTGACCGACGAAACGAAGCAGCGAAGAATCATCGACGAGTAGATCTAGGGTTTAGGCAACGACGTTACAACCCAGCACCTCGCCGAGGAACAAACGGCGACAGCGTTGCAAGCAATTAACGACGACGGCGTTGCAGGTAGACCGTTGGTGAACGGCGTTGGCGAGGCCTCGATTGAACAGGGAAATGGCGGAGAAGAAAGGGGAACGACGGGTGATAAAGGAAAATGGAGAAGAAAGAAGGGTTAAGGGTTAAGGGCGGAGAAGTCATTTCACAGTTTTTTTGGGAAAAAATAATTCAGAGGGGTACGTAAAATAGTAATTTCATATAATTCTGGTTAAAATTGGTCAGAATGGGTAGGTTTGTCCTTATGTCAACCAGGTAAGGTTATATTAGCACTTTCGAATATTGAAAAGTTATATTACCACTTAGTTGAAATGTGTAGGGTTATCAAGGAACTTTTCGACTAAAATTATAAACATGAACGTAAAAAAGCCTACAGAAAATTAGTGCTGCTGCGTCCTTCACTTCTTGTCCACCATATCTCGTTTATCGGGGCCACCAAGATCAAATTATTTCACCATTTTCGAGGATTTTATTTCATTTTAATATCTAATTAGTAATTCAATTTTAATACTCCATCTTTTGTTTTATTTGTGACACACTTATTTTATTAAGATGTTTTATAATGACACATTTTTTTGACAGAATTTTTTCAATGTCATCTACTCATTATACTTTTACTTTTAACATTTAATTTCAACAACTCATTTTTTCAAATAAATTGAAGAGGTAAAATCTAGCGTGACACCTTTAGTGAAACAGAGTGAATACAACGACATTACTACTCCGTTTGGGACCATTCCAACTAAAATTTGTTAATTTAATTTTTAAAATAAATTAAGCTAATTATAATTATTAAATTTTATTAATAATAATGTTATTATGTAATATGTTAATAATGTTATTATAATATTTTAAAAATTATTTATTTTTATGTAGTAATAATATTAAATATTATTAATTAAATATTAATGATAACAAATTTTAATTGATACAGAAAAATTATACAATAATTATTTAGTATTTTCTCTGTATAAATTTAGAGAAAGTCACTTGTAACACCAGTTAATAGTTAACTAATAATGAAAAATATCATTTTAATAAATTTTAGAGTCAAATTATAAATAAAAACTGACATCAAATAACCCTATTAGGTATATCAATTATAAAATAACTCCATCTAATTTTTAGTCGGTTTAAAACAAAACTTTATGATAAATTTATAGTAAGTATTTCACTTTTGTACAATAAATTATGAAATCAGTGAAAGAATATTGAATTAAATAATGACGGGGAAATAAATATGGATGCAGGAAATCCAAATTTTGTTATAATTAGAATGGATAAAAAAATCAGCATATATAATGTGTCATAATTTCATAAATGAAAAACAAAGAAACACATACACAATTACTTCCAAAATACATGGTCCAATTTTAATGAGTTGGTAATCTGTCTTCTACTCCCCTCAAATTGTTACTCCATTTTGAAAATGAAAATGAAAAAGAAAAAGAAAAGAGGGAAAATAATCACGTAATGCATTAATCGAGGCAGACCTTCTCGTGCCTTTACAATTTCTTAAATTCAAATGACATCTCAGCTAACTTTGATTTTTAAAAATTGAAAATTTGGAATTGGCTTTGACATAAGGTAAAAAACTCCTCATAACATTGGAATGGTTTTCTGTGAAACAGTATAAACTTTGGACAGGAACATTTATGCAATTCTAATAATATTCTAACTTTACAGACACATCTTTAATAATTTTACAATGATCGATCTATAATTTTTTATAGGAACCAATTATTAATAACTTTCCGGGAACGTTTTTGTCCAATTTTCCCATCATTTTTCAGCCATCTGCAATCTACAAAAAAAATCATTTTTTTTAAAAATATTTTATAATACAAAAAATCAATGAGTCCGTCTCTTGAAAGACGGTCTTTCCATAAGTCATGGAAAGACCAAGGTTTAAAGTGTAAGTTAGAAGAAATTAAGATAAAATTTTCGGGTTGTATGAATCGTGTTATAAAATTTATAACTACTACACGTTGTATAATAAAACTTTAATATTGCAACAAAGACCTTTTACCTTTTATTATTTTAATTAAACCCCGTCTTTCCATTCCATAATCATATGGAAAGACCGTCTTTTCCAAGACTTTGCCATCAATTAATATGCTTTTTATTTGAAATAAAAGAAGGTCCCATTAAATGAATAATAAAATGTAAAAGTTCTTAGTTGTAGTATTAAAAATTTATTCTGCAACGTCTAGTAGTTATAAAGTTCATAACCCGATTCATGCAATCTGAAAATTTATCTTCATTTATTCCAATTTACATTTAAACCCTGATCTTTCCATGACTTATGTACATATCGTCTTTCAAAAGACGGACTCTTAAACTAATTATAAAAAATATTTCATTAACTTTTAATGTTAAATTATAGTTATTTATATAGATATATTTTAAAAGTATTTCAAAAGATATAGAAATTTCAATATAATAAATAAAAACAAATATCAAATCTCATGTTTAGTCTTTTTCAATTAACTTTTTAATTTTATTTATTTACTTTATTTTCAATTCTCAACTTAATTTTTTCCATTCATCTTATTCATATGCTCCTCCTTCTCTGTATGTTGATATGGCAGAGAAGTGGAGGATTCAAATATGCTGATTAAATTTAAATCATGGATTTCAGCAGAAATTCTTAGTAAAGACAAACGAAAATGAAAAGTAGGAACGATATACAAGAACAGAGGAATAATTTATAAATTTGAAAATCGAGAATATTAGAAAATAGGAGATGGAAATTCTTAGTAGAGACAAACGGAAATGAAAAATAGGAACCATATGCAAGAACGGAGGAATAATTTATAAATTTTAAAATCGAGAATATTAGAAAATAGGAGATCATTCGTCCGTTCTCATCTCTTTATACTCCATCAATTTCTCTATTATTGACACACTTTTATTTTTGGGTTATTTCTTTTTATAATGACATATTTTTTATTTTTGTTAATATTTTTTATTTATTTCATTCACTCATTCTACTTTTTAAATTTTACATTCAATTTCATCAACTTATTTTCTCCACCTAAATCCAAGTCCTAAACTTATGGTGCCACTTATAGAAAAACGGGGGAGTACCACAATCATATAAATGCATCACCCTCTTTTCCAACCCCTTCCAATCCACTCCTAGTTTGGTTGCCTCACCTCACCATACTCCACACAACCAATTCCTTCCTCTCTCCCTTTGACTAACCTTTCTTTCATTTTTTTTAGACTTATTTCCATCCTCCTCAAAACCAATCAATTCATAGAGGAAAGCCAAAAAAGTGCATCAAACGAAAAGGCCTTTACTACCACCACTTCTACTGCAACTTCTAATGCCTTTTCTGGATTCTTTGATTATTGATTGATTGGTGGTAATTAAGCATCATGGGTCGCTCACCATGCTGTGAGAAAGCTCACACGAACAAAGGCGCGTGGACCAAAGAGGAAGATCAGCGTCTCATCAACTATATTCGCGTTCATGGCGAAGGATGCTGGAGATCTCTCCCCAAGGCAGCTGGTGCGCAGAACCTGCAATTTTTTTTAATATTTGTTTTTTTTGGGTTTTGGCTTTAGTTTGTAAAATGGTATCTGATTCTCTGTTTTTTTCCCATTTTCTTTTGGATTGCTGTCAAAACAGGGCTGCTAAGGTGTGGGAAAAGTTGCAGGCTGAGATGGATAAATTACCTGAGGCCGGACCTCAAGAGGGGGAACTTTACTGAAGAAGAAGATGAGATCATAATCAAACTCCATAGTCTTCTGGGGAACAAGTGAGTTTTTTCGTTTGTTTGTTTTATGTTCTGAAGTAGTTCCCTCCGGTTTTTTAACATTTTTGTTCTTTCTAAGTTCAATCAAAGAGCGTAGCTGTTAGAAAGAAATAACAAGTACCAGAGGTTCAGCTAATTATGGCACAGTTTTCCATAACCATTAAGAACTTTTATTACTCTAATGTTCCGGTGTAATTTGCCCATAATATTTTTTTCGGTCAATCAGGCCGAACACGTGTTTGATTGTAAATATATGTAACGCCGGACAATAAAGACATGCAAAAATCGATATTTAGAAACTAAATGTTTCGACGAATCTAGCAATACCACGTAGGATAATATCATTGTTTACATGTTTGTGGCCAAAGTTTAACAATTTTGACCATCAAATAATAAGTGTGCAGATTCACTCTCAGTGCGGAAGGAGTAGTTATAATAAGGCACCTTAAAATTTTGATATTTATAAGGTACTCCCCCTGTTTTTTCTATGTTTGACACACTTACCATTTTAGTATGTTTTTTTTAAGATTGTCACATTTCCTTTGCAAAAAGTACATCATTCTCTACTACTCATTAAACTTTTTACTCTCTTCATTCAATTTCATCCACACATTTCAACTTGCAAAAAAAAAACACCTAAACCTGTAGTGCCAAACATAGAAAAAAGGGAGGGAGTATAATAATTGCTTATATACTATTTAAATGTATGGTTAAACACGATTTGAGAATATTAATGGAAAGTGTACTAATATTAGGTGAAGGGACAGGTACCAGTTGTAGTAGGACCTCAGCTTTATCATAACCGCCGTATGCCTAATCTTTGAGCACATTTACCATGGTTCCGGGGGTAGGTGGGACCACATAAATGAAAGGAACAAACCTAGGTGTCCCAGAACTCAAACTCTTGCAAATTGTTTGGTAGGTAGCTGGGATGGGAAGTTTCTGTTCAAATTTGATGCAATTACACGTTCCACGCTTACCTTGCAGTTAATGTGTGGTTTTGGAATGTGAACCGGATTGAAGCTACCTCGGCCACACACTCAATACAACACAACAACTCACAGTTTATTTATTTATTACTCCTGGCTTCAATATTTTATTCCCTATTTTATTTTATTCTTTTGTCTTTGAAATCTTTCCTTAATTGGGGAGGGGGGGTCCTTGTACTTGTCTGGTCATTGGAAAAAACATGATCAATGGTGCACTGGTCCTTCTTAAACCTACTTGTGGTTCTACACTTGGATAAGTGGTTCTTGATCCCAAGCCGGAAAGGGAAGTTGGTATCGAGTCTAGGTAGCTTGTCGCTAACTGCCATCCCCGCGATATTTGAAAAGTATGTGTCGTTGCATTGCAAGAATGCAATGGAATAGTAGTCCCAATGTTGAGGAGAAATTTGATGTTGCTTGTTTATGTTTCGACATTCAACCTTAATAAAAGTGTTTTCGAGATGGTTTTTAATGTTGTTTATTTTCTCGAACACACACTTACCAAAAGCAACTCCAATGGTTTCCTCTATCTTTCAACTGATACAGTGGTTTTTTAACCGTTGCTGCACTGTATTTAGTCTAATAGTTTACTCTCAAACACAACCTTACTAACCATGTGTTGCTCTCAGATGGTCTTTAATTGCTGGAAGGTTGCCTGGAAGGACAGACAACGAGATCAAGAACTACTGGAACACCCATATC
>JAULKM010085745.1:0-11429 GCA_032355605.1 Rubia tinctorum
TATGGTGAGACGGTCTCATATTAGTCTTTCTCTAAGAAGATATTTAAGGAGTTATGATAGAAAATATTGTAATTTAATAGTATATCAGTTACGGTATCTTGGGATACTGTATAATTTGTGTGACATAATTAATGAGGTTTGTTTAAACAGATATATTGGAGTGCAAATACAACGCATAGAAATGCAGAATGTTTTCCCGAGCCGGAAAAATTCAATCCTACGAGATTCGAAGGAAGCGGACCCGCCCCGTATACATTCGTACCCTTCGGAGGAGGACCTAGAATGTGCCCCGGAAAAGAGTATGCCCGATTGGAGATACTCGTTTTCATCCACCACTTCGTGAAAAGGTTCCGATGTGAAAAGGTCATACCTGACGAGAAAATCGTGGTGGATCCGATGCCAATTCCGGCCAAGGGACTCCCCGTCCGGCTATATCCTCACGCAGCATAAAATCGACGTTATTCTTTTGGGTGCTTGTTTGATATGCATGATTCCATATCAATGAAATGGATGCCGTGATAAATTAAGTTTGTTTTTAAAGGAAGAAGTTTTACTATTTTTGTCAATATTATTCAAGATGTATTTTTTTTAAGGTATATTCAAGTTGTAATATTGTTAGAAATTCATGATCATGTGGAAGAAGTGTAAGTAATAACTTCATTAATGGAAAATCTGTAACATTTCACTATCTCGGGCTTCCATTTTGATGGATGCCAAGCGATGAACCACATACATAATTTTATGACTATATTAATTAGACAAAATTTTGGGAAAGACGGTATTTTCATAGGCTTATGGAAAGATGAGGTTTAATTATAATAATAAAAGGCAAAACGTCTTTGTTGCAATATTAAAGTTTTATTATACAACGTGTAATAGTTATAAATTTTATAAACCGGTTCATACAACCCGAAAATTTTATCTTCATTTTTTCTAATTTACACTTTAAACCTTGATCTTTCCATAACTTATAGAAAGACCGTCTTTCAAGACATACTCTATTAATTATAGCGTGAAATGTGTCATATTCATAATTACAGACTAAACATAATATAATTATTATCATTCGTATATTATCTCATGTACACATTAACTTTTTATCTAAAAAGCTAAATTCCTTCTAAATAAACCAAAGAAATGATCGCATTAGCATTAAAGTTGTCGCCAGTTTTGCTTTTGGCATGTACTCCCTCCATTTAATTGGATGTGACACACTTTTCATTTTTGGTTGTTTTTGTGAATTTGACACATTTTTCTTTTATGGCAAGATTCTTTCAATTTCATTCACCCATTCTACTTTTCCCTTTCTAAATTCAATTTCATCTACACATTTCATTCACCTAAATCCAAATACCTAACACTATGGTGTCACATCCAACGATACGGATGTAGTATGATGTATCTATAAGATATTCTATTTTCAGAATTATTAAAATAAATATTATTTTATAAAAATTGATTATACAGCTGTACATTTTCCCACAGATTCGATATTTCATTTGTATCATTGTCATGATGAAAAAGTTTTAAATGCCCAATACTGATAGAAAGAAAAACACACTAAATTTTAGTTACTCTCCGATTCACCAAAAATTAATACTATCACACTTTTCTTTTTTCCCATCACCAATAATAAAATTTAAATAATTTTTATTCATATAGTAATTTATTTTTATTCTTTTATTTCAACCTCCTCCACGTATTTCAAAAAAAATCCATATAATATACATGAGTGTTTTTTTGGAATAAGTTGGTTCACTTCTCATTGATTACTTGATTGGGAATTACATTTTACATAGGATCGTGCTAAATTATGCGCATCTGCGACTGCTATTCTATCTACCTTCGATATTGATAAACTATTAAATATAATCCCAAGGATAATAATTTCCCTTACTAATTGTCTGATGTCTGGCTGGATTCCTGGGTAGTTAGTGATATGCGTAGTGCATTGTCACATGCTGTCTTGATAAGTAATCGCCGAATCCCCCTGACGCTTGCCTACTTCATGGCATGTAGTATAGCCGCTAGCTCTGCTTGTGTAGCCGAGAATACATAGGTAGTTGCAGTTCCCCTCCACCCCATCCAGTGGATTTAAGTTTGCACATCATGTTGCCACTCCTTCTCCAGAGCTACTACTAAACGCCACATCTATGGTGATAATTATGCAGATCTGAAAGACATGATCCATACACATGTCTTTCTTCAACCACGTGAGAATTATATTCCCAGCTATCCTAGTCTCTTTGAGTGGTTCTTCCCATGTATCATGTTGTTGTGCGACACATCGTTGATCTTGCTTTGTATGTAAATTATTTGAACCTTGGCTTCTCTTTGTTTTGTTTGCCCTCCTTGTTAACTCTGTAATTTCTGTCATAACACGCTGGAACGACAACAGTGTTTGGTTTATTGTAGCTGTATTCCTTGCACACCATATGGCCTAAATTATTAATCATGCAAGATCTCAATTTTCCTTCTCCGGGGCTATGTTAAACCACTGTTGTAGCCATGCCTTGATGAATGTCGGGTTACCTACATTGAAGTCTAGGCCCAATCTACTATACCTCCATACTCTTTTTTGATAGATCACATTCAAATAGCATGTGTTCAACTGTTTCCCCCACTATCATACACATATGACATTGTGTGGAGATATTTATACCTTTTTTCCTGAGGTTCTATCCTGTTGGGCATACCCCTTGAATCATCCACCGGATACAGAATTTAATTTGCTCTGGAATGTTAGTATTCCAGAGACATTTACACATCTTAGATTCTATTGCATCATCTAGCTGTGACGTTGAGGACGATGGTTCAGCTCTGATCTTGGTTTCCTATCCTGTGTGATATCCTGATTTAACGGCATATTTTCCTAGCTCTTCTTTATCCCATGCCAGGTAGTCCATGTCTCCAAAACTTTGAATTGGGATGTGAATTTTAAGTATCTCCTTAATTGCCTCATCTGGAAATAGTGCTCTGAGGAGCGACATCCTCCAGGTTTTTTACGTCAATAATATCAGAGACTTTTAACCCCATAGATGGCAGGATTGTCGTTTCGTACTATATTGGATTAGCCATATTCGATATCCAAATTTTTTGGATATCCACTGTTTCGCCTGTCAAAATCTTCCACTTGAGGTGTTGTTTGATTAGTTTCATTCCCCACAAAATCCCTCTACATCCATATGAATCACCTTGGATTTTCTTTGTTTGTAGAAGCCCCTGGTTCCTACATATTTCGCCAGGAAGAACTTCGAAAAAAAGGATTGTTTATTTGTGAGTAGCGCCCACGCCTGCTTCCCTAGCATTGCTTGGTTCATTTTTTACATAGACCTCATCCCTAACCCACCACGCCATTTTGATCCACATAATTTTGACCAAGATTTCAGGTGGATTCTTCTTCCTTCCGGGTCTCCTGCCCAGATAAACCTTGTCATCTGCTTGTCAATCTTTTTTGCGACTGTTTTTGGTATCCTAAACGTCCCAATAGTGTTTTGTGATAAGGAGCAGAGTACATGTTTGCATAATGTAATTCTGCCCATTATCGACAGAGCACTCTTTCTCCAGGTCGCGGTTTTCGAAATAACCTTCCTCTGTAAGTTTCTAAATAATCTGACCCTTGAACCTTTGAAATTGATGTCATAGCCTAAGTACTTCCCTTCCAGGAGGTTTGGTTTTATATTGAATCTCAATTTAATGAGGTTTGTTGTAAAGTCATTTGCATTTGGGCTGATGAGAAAGGAACATTTCTCAAAGTTTAACCTTTGTCCTGAATATGAGGCAAACATATTTAGTGTGGATGCGCACTTGTTGTAATGGTGTTGAGGCAATCATAGAAGATAATGCTTCCTGGCACAGGATGAACAGAAATGGGGACAGGGGACACCCTTGACGTAGTCCTTGAATGGGTTTGAATGGCTGTGAGAGCTCCCCATTGAACTTAACTGAATATGTTACCGATGTGACGCACTCCAGAATCCAATTTGTCAACTTAATTGGAAATCCCATCCACCCCCCATAACCTTTCTTAGAAAATCACATTCTACTCGATCGTAAGCTTTATTCATGTCAATCTTAAGTGTTGTGATCGCTATTTCCCCCTTATTCTGCTTCCTGGCCTTTTCCATTAGCTCGTGTGCTATTAGCGAATTCTCCACTATTGATCTTCCTTGTACGAATGCCGCTTGGTTCCCAGAGATCAAATTCCCCATTACATTTTTTAATCGGTTCGCTAATACCTTAGCAATAATTTTATATGTAACATTGCACAAATTAATTGTTTTTAAATCAGCAAGTTTCGTAGGTATCTTTGTCTTCTGGATTAGGGTGATGACAGTTGCATTCCATTCATTAAGCATTCTTCCTGCTGTGAAGAACTCCTGGACTCCTTTTGTGAGATCCTCTCCAACTTCGTCCCGATAACGTTGGTAGAAATTTGCTGGGATTCCATCTGGTCCCGGGGCCTTCAACTTGTCCATCTGGGAAACTACCTTTTTTACTTCTTCCTTCATAATCACCACTGATAGTTTCCGTTGCTGATCTGAGTTGACCGTTGGTTCGATAATATTTAGTACATCATTGACAGTTGACTCCTCGTAGGCATCTTATGGAATGACATATTCCTTTAGAAGTGTCGAACTAACATGTTCCACCACCATATTCCGCAGTTGTGTCGGGTCATCAGCCCACACTCCTTAGTTGTTCTTCATTTGTGTTATCCTGTTTCTTCCTTGCTTCTTTTTTGCCCTACTGTGAAAGAAACTTGTGTTTTTATTCCCTTCTACATCTCATTTTGTCTTTGCTCTCTACTTCCAAAAATCATTCTGTTGTGTTAGAAGTTCATCTAGTTTGTCTGAGGTTGCAGTCGTAGCTTCAAATTCATTTCTCATTTGAAGTCTATCGATTTCTCCTTCCTTTCTTCGAATCATTTTCCCTAGACAGCCCAAATTCTCTTTGCTCCAGTTACTCAATCTCTACAAGTGGCTTCTAATTTCTTCTCAATGATGTTCATATAGCTTAGTTGTTTTGTCGGTGAACCTTGGCTTCCATTGTAACTCCCTTGTCTTTCCCAGTTATCTTCGATGATATCTTTGACCTCATTCCTACGGATCCGGAAGGATTTGAACTTTGGTCTTGCTTGTCTCCTTATACTCGTTGCCTGGTAGTGAGTGTTCAGGATTAGGAGCCCATTGTCGGATCTTGTCATTGGAAGGTTCCTGAGCCTATATTTTGGGAAAAGGTGAAACCATGTCTGATTTGCAAACCCTCTGTCCAGTCTTTCTAGGATCAGTTTATTCCTCTTCCGCCCATTTGACCGTGTGAACCATTGACCATAGTTGTGTAGTTCGTGAAGGCTATTCACTCGAAGCACCTTTGCCAGGGCAGCTGTTTGTCGCACAATTACAACATTGCCTCCTCTCTTATCTTCATTCCTCGTGACTTGGTTGTAATCCCCTATAACCAGAAGGGGGAGTGAGTTGTTTAGCAACTCAATGCTTAGTTCATCCCATTCTTGTTCCCTATTCCTTCTATCTGGATGTCCGTACAGCAAAACAAGCTTCCATTCCACCCCGGATAGTGAAGTGATAGATGGATTTCCTGTGTCCAGGCCACACAGAGACCACCCTTAGTACCATCTGCATCTACAACTTCCCAACTAGTAAAGTACGACTTATCTAGCCACTAACTAATCTTACAACTACTTCACTTAGTTTCCATAAGGAAAATGATATTGGGTTTATAATGTGAAATGATATTTTTGAGAGTGCTTACTGTCAAAGGGTGCGTCTGCCCTCTGCGGTTCCAACAGAGTAGATTCATATACCTCTTGGTGGTTGTTCTGGACCAACCACCAAAGTACCGCAGCCATTTCTCTCACAAGCTTCCATCACCACTGTGACCACTTCTTCGAATGTGCGAGCTCCTACAAGGACCATCTTTCCTTACTCGATCTCTACCATTTGTTCCATCTCAGGTAATTTATCTACAGCCTGGATCAGTTGTTCTTCATTTGCTTCATTGTGCCTAGATCTCTTACGATCTCCCCTAATTCAGACTGAAGATTCCTCTTTCTCTTGTCTCCCAACTTTTCTGCTATTGGCATGAATTCCACCATCGCCCAGTTTAATATGTTAGCTTCATTGTTCGTAAACTCTGCCTCAGTTGCTTCTTTTTCGGGTGTTCTTCCCCTCACAACCTCCTCCTCCGTTGGTTGTGCACTTATCATGCTATGATCCATTGGAACCATCTTTGGGAAAAGAAATGCCATGTCTTCTATACGCAACCTGTTCCTTTCAATCAATGGCCTAGATGCGATGGTTGATTTTGACGGTACCAATATAACTCTTGTACCCCATCGTGACCTCCGCTATAGCCTGGTATAGCCTGTTCCTTTCAATCAATGCCCTAGATGCTATGGTTGATTTTGACGGTACCAATCTAACTCTTGTACCTCCGCTATAGCCTGGTAATTTACTTGTGCCTGGTTGGCAATTCTGCTCAGAGATTTTTGAACCCAGAACAGTGTCTTGGAAGGACGTGATTTTTCTTGTTTTTGATACCGGGTCAATCTCCAAAATATATGAATCAGTTCCCACTGGCAATTCTTGTTTCAAGCTGGGCTTGATCCTGGTGAGGGCCTGTTTGACCATCCTCCTTAAAACCTACTCCCTCCGTCCCTTTAGTTATTGCATGAGTTGAATGGGCACAAAATTTATTTTTTTGTGGTGGCCCACATGTTTGGAGGGGTAGGATTAATTGATGAAAGTGGGCCAAAAATCTGGGCAATCTTGGGCCTTGATTTCTTGCCAAATTTGGAAAGGTCAAAACATGCAATTACTGGTGGGACGGACTAAAATAGAAAATATGCAATACTGGTGGGACGGAGGGAGTATTGGATAGTACAGCTTAGTGCTTCCAATTTACCATCAATTATTTTAGAAAAAAAAATGTTTTTATAACCCTACCTATTTGACATAAGTGCCAATATAACCTTTTGATAACTGAAAGTGCAGATATAACCGTACATAGTTGATGTACGTGCAATTTTACCCATTCCGACAGTTGAAGGCCGGATTTGATGGATAAGTCGATTTCACCCCTACCAAAAAAATAAGAGAAAGGTATTTTTATAACCATACATATTTGATATAAGTGTCAATATAACCCTATATAATCAGCGTAAGTACTAATATAACCCTCTCCGGAAGCCCCGTCTCCTTTCGCATCGTCAGTGACCGTAGCGTGTACGGTGTACCCATCCCATGCTCTGACCCGAGGGCGAGGCAGTGATCTTCCATTTCCAAGAGCGTTGAATCATAAATTAAATCCAGTCTAACTCATCTACTCTGACAATTCATAAATGAAACCAAAAGAAATCCGTATAAAGGCTTTGTGATAATATATAGTATAAGATTATATTCTGTAAGTACTCAAATTCTTATGGTCGAGAAAGTTGACATGCCATATATAGTGGGACACCACTCACCAGTGTGTGGAACTGCAAAATTAACAAACTTTGCCACCGGCAAAATCAGAACACCAATCGTGAAATGTCAAACTTATAAAGGTTGATTGAGTATTTATGAAACCAAATTAGTCGGCTAGATATTACTGTTTTCGGACAGCACTATATATATCCTAGCTGGGTCATACAATATCTATGGACTGTTTTATATTTATTTATCTAAAAAGGGGTGAATCATTTATTAAACATTGTTTGCACAATATAGTAGTTTACAATTTAGAGTATTTGTAAATTGATGCTCCAATTCTACCACTATTCTACAAATATCTCTGAAAGTGTGAAAATTACAAACAGCACCTAATTAACTGCTGGATGATATTATAAACAATTGTTTCTACAAAATAATTTTAAGTTTAATCTTAGAAAGACGGGATTTCTATAGGCTATGTAATAAAATTATTATATTTCATAATTTAATCATTATACTTTTTGTTTGAATATTGTTTTTTAAAATTAAACATTTATACTACATTTTTATTGAGTATTTCTTTTTATTTGAGATCGACAATGATGGAGATGTTCGAGAATTCGACCATTTGTAGTAATCAAAATTGTCAAAAACTTACATTTGAGTGATCTTTACACAAAGCACTGAATATGAAGTTCTAAACAATGGTCTTAATGACAAAGTGAAAGGTACATAAGAGGGTAAACTGGTCTTCTACGCCCAAACCGTCCAACAAACTCAATCCAAAATTGCAAGGTTAAGTCAACACCGATCGGAGTCAGTGTCCTGGCCCAAACCAATCACAGTAGCGATCATCAAACTTGTCATTTATCCTTTGCAAGTCACAGGCTCGCACGGAGATTCGCCTATCATGGAGAATTTGATTCAACTACACCTTCCCGAGCAAAAACAAAGCAACTTGGAGACAAAAAATTCAAAGCTCCTCTGCTAGTCTCTATTAAATTAAATCTCCTTTGCTGAAGTAGGAAACTAAATTTGTTCTCTATTCGTTCGCTAAAAATGCATTCCTGTATGTCTATTGGAATCATCTTTTGTGCGTAGGAATGTCCTTAATCCAAGCTAGTTTGGGCAAGTTCTGACCAATCTAACGAAGTAAATTAGTAAATTGGCCTGAACAATATGACCTGGCCGGAGCTTACAAATTTGGCCTAAATCCTTGGCCTAAATCCTACTGTCGGAATTGTCAAAAGTCATATTATTTAAACGACTTCTGACTTTAATTTCACCTACACCGACATTAAAGGTTAAATCAGAAGCCGATATTTATTTATTTTTGAAAAAGGATCGCCAGATAATATCGTGGCAGAGCAATCATTCCTGACGCTTGAAGCAAAAACATATAAACTTAGTACATGGCTAAGGGTTGGGATGCAGTGGACAGTGGCGGAACCAAGACCATATTTGAAGGTGTTGGGCATCTCTTCAAATCCCAATTCTTAATTAATTAGGAAGTTAAGAATTTTGGATTTGTGAATCAGAAACTCAAGAGTTGGTTCATGAATGAGAACTTCAAAATTTAGATTCATAAATTGAAAGATTCTTCACCTTCACTTGAACTCTTATTAATAGAGGGAGAGTTAGAGTTGTTATGTGTGAGTTTTGTAGACATCTATTCTAGCTTATAAATTACCATTTTGCATCTGTGATCTGGGTTGGGTAGTCCCTGACGTTATGCCTTACATCTGTAATTTGTCTTGCACATCTGGGCAATAAGATTAATATGTTTGTGTTTGTGGAGGTAGCCAACATGTTTGGTGAACCACGTTAAAATCCGTGTTCAGTTTTTCTGCTTTCTTTTCTATCATCTTGAATTGTGCAATGGGATTAATTTCTTAACAAGTGGTATCAGAGTTAGGCAGTGATACAATACGTGGTATCAGAGTTGATGGTTCTTTGGAGCTTCCGTTTCAAGATGAGGAAAAGAATAAGATAGAGAAGACGTGAAAAAATGAACTTGGATAATCCGTTCCTGATCTTGGCGAGTCTGGACAAGACGTCTATTTTTGTCGCCTATACTGGGATTTCCGAGCTGATGTGTATGATAAGTTCTTTCCTGGTTGAACCAGTTAACATCTGTTTGTTCTGCTAGTGAATTCTTTCCGGATTGAATTTGCTTAAATTTATCTGTCACAATCCCTTTCTTGGTTAGACTTGGTGAAAACTTTGATGTTTGATAAATCCTTTTCTGGTTGGATTTGTCCTGATTTGTGGTATCTGGGCACCTTTGGTATATCTGTCTAGCACAATCAACGTGCATCTGATACATCTGGCACAATCATCGTGCATCTGATACACTAGCATCATCACCATGCATATGGTAAATTTGGTACAACTGTTGAGCATCTGGTACATCTGGCACAATTGTTAGGCATCTGGAACATCTGGCACAACCGTTGGGCATCTGGTTCATCCAGCATAATTAATGTGCATATGAATCTGGGATATCCGTCTGTCAGCATCTGGCTCTTGTTCTGTATTTGGGATTTTGAATTGAGAGGGGAATTGTTGGGCATCTCTTCAAATCCCAAATCTTAATTAATTATGAAGTCAAGAGTTCGGGATTCATGAATAGGAAACTCAAGGGTTGGTTCATGAATGAGAACTTCAAGAGTTAGATTCATAAATTGAAAGACTTTTCACCTGCACTTGAACTCTTATAAATAGAAGGAGAATTAGAGTTGTTATGTGTGAGTTTTGTAGACATCTATTCAAGTTTATAAATCATCATTCTGTATCTGTAATCTGGGTTGGGTGGTCCTTGACGTAATGCCTTACATCTGTATTCTATCTTGCTCATTTGGGCAATAAGATTAATCAGTTTCAGTTCGTGGAGGTAGGCAACATGTTTAGTGAATCACGTTAAAATATGTGTTTAATTTTTCTGCTTTCTTTTCTGTCATCTTTAGCTGTGCAATGGGATTAATTTCCCAACAAAAGGGAGGCTAAACGATTCCGACAAAAAAAATCCCAAACACATAATTAAACAACAAAAAATTCAAAACACTTAATTCAACATGTAATCATACAAATCGATATAATTTTGTAATTACACTTTATATCATGTTGTTTATTAAATCAAATAATATAAAAATAAATTAGTGAACATCTCACAATCCAATTTATACCTAACTAAAACTATTTATATTTAATTTAATAGAACAATTAAATAAATATACCTTATAACTTAATAGAATAAGTTAATAGCTTAAATTAATATATATATATATATATATACACCTAATTAAAAATTGAAATTTTTAGAATTATATACCCGATATAGTTTACCTCATTAATATATATACTCGTATATAATTAAGTTATAATAAGTTACATGAATGGCAAAAATTTACACACAATTATACAGTTATTATATATACATGAGACACACACGGCATACTAAAATAACTCACCTAATAACCTTACTAGTATACTCCCTCCGTCCCAGCAGAATTGGCAAAGTCAAATTATCAATTAAAGTCAAATTATCGACACGACCGAATTTAGCCCGAAACTCGAATATGACCCGATAATCTAGAGTCGAACCCAACCTAAACACGAACCCGGGATCAACCCAAACCCGATCCAACACGAACCTGATTCAACATGAACCTAATACCCAATAAATCAACTATATAACCTTACGTGAAATCAGCCCAAAAACAGATGTAGTTATAAAAAGTCAATTAACATTTAATATGGAAGTCAACTTGGTTATGAGTCAAACTAATAAATTCTTTAAACATACCATTAGAATAAAGTGGAGTTATTAATATATTACGAGTTTACAAATATGATTACTAGTATATAAAGTCAACTCATAACAAATCTGAATACACAAGGTTAAGTTAAAATGCATACAACTAAATTTATAAATCTAATAAATAATAGTCAAATAAAGAGAGATGTCTAATTAAAATTATGATTTTGAATTAGTAA
>JAULKM010085756.1:0-11429 GCA_032355605.1 Rubia tinctorum
GAAGAAACCATTTGATGAGATTTATGTTTCAGTTTTCAAGAAACCATTTTGCAGAGTATAGATGAATAATTCAGCTGCGATTCTCTTATAGGTTCATGGGTAAATTTCTCTAAGGCAAACTCTTGGGGTGATTGGAGTAGGTCATACTGTATGTGCCTATCGAGATTACCGGACTCAGCGCCACTTCATTGTTTTCTTTTACTCTAAATGAATTAGTAGAGTTCAAATTTGATGTGGGTTTTTTTTTTCTGTTGTTGCATTTTGTTGTAATACATGTTAAAGGCAAGGAGGGTTTAGTACAAGGGAATATGGATGTTACCTATACAGTATTCAATTGTTTCAATACGTTGTTTGACTTCTCTTAGTTATTTGTGCGGTTTTATTTTTGGAGAAATGTGTTCATTTTTGAGCAATTTGCTTGCAGGAAATGCAGAGTCTTTTTATGATCCAGAAGCGGGGAGTGGCTCTGAGTGGAATGATTACTTCTACAGTGTTCAAGAGGGTAACTGGTTGAGCCTAAGTGCTGATGTCTTATATGTTATTATGATATCATGCTCATTTTAGTTCCGATGTAATCAGCTTGGTTAGATTTCTTATATGTTTCATGGATTGCAACTTTAATGCATTGAAGATATATCATCTGTTGTTACTCCAAGAAGTTGTGATGACAACTCGGAAGCACACACTCTAAATGAAAGATACCGACTGCATGTTTGTGCTGATGATAATGAGAACAATGTGAGGGATCAAACATCTTCCCCGGCTTCAAAGGTGGCAAGAACGCAGCATGATACTGGACCCCAACCTAATCATTGTTTGCCTATCCTCTTTTGTAATTCTCCGGATGATAAGATAAAATCGTTGGTCCTACGCACTGCAACTTTTAAGAAAAGAGCGTCCTTCAAATTCTCCTTTAAGCAAAAACAAGTTCTACTATTTGTGAGTTTTCATGGCATTGCATTCTATTATCTTCTCATTTTGGTTTGATGTTTTGAGATGATGAAGTTCTTCTTTTAAGTTTATGTGTTTTCTTCTCTCAGTGTCGCCGAGGGCTGTTCTTCAAAACCCTCCTCCCACATTCTTAACTGCTCAGCTGAGAAAAGAATTCCTGGTAGTTGGTCACAGATTTCCCTAAGCATTTTTAAAGTTCGTCGAAGAACCTTTCTCAGGTGAGAAACTTATCTTCTTTCTCTTTTAATAATAGTTGACCGTATACTAGATGTAACTTATGATAGCATGCTAAATGGAAATGTAATGAGTTTTTTTGAGTCTATTGGGCTTTCTGACAAATTCAGTTCCTTTGCTGCAGTCTATGAGTTGATATGTAATCGTTCTGCATGGAAATGTAATGGGTTCGTTTTGCTTGATTATCGTGGTGTTCCATTTGTTTATTAACAGTATTGAACTTCGGTGGCGATGTTGATCAGGGTTGTGGCCGCGACACTGGTTGTTTTGGATTCATAGGGTTTCAGACTTGGTGATGTTAAGGATCTGGTTAAGTTCAAAAATAATTGGGGGCTGAGGTTGAAGTTTGAAGCTCAAGTGTACGATGAAATGACCCTTTGAGATGTTTTCGTACTCGACGCCGGTCCCACCGCCAAGGAGGTACTCCAGAAGCGGCAGAGGTATCTCAGCCCCGCCATCTTCCATTTGTACAAGAATCGAGCATCTTTGCAAGGTATTTCTTCATTCTCTTGATGAATTCGATCTGTGCGATGTTGAACTCAAAACTTCACATGCGTTTTTTGTCCATTTTCCAGTTTTAGTGTTAGCACGCAAGGTGTTTGATTATTTGTCTCAGAAACTTACTAGATCTTTTTCATTAGTGCCGATAAACGTATTTTTGATCTGGCCTTGAAGTTGGTGCAAATTTATTTCAATCCGGAGGATAATGCTGGAAAGCTTTTGAAGTTGCTCATAGGATCACATTTGGGTAAAAAGGAAAAAAATTCAAGTAATATATCGTTGAATTTATTATAACACATATTTTTCAAATTATTATTTTTTTTGAGATTTTTTACACACATAAATAAATTTATGAGTAGTTAAATATTGATTTAGTTGATTGCAAAAGTTAAAATATGGCAAAACTCGTGAGATAGAGGAGTATTTTTAATGGACTAACTATTAAAACAAGTGTGTTTAATTAGCCACTAACTGGTAAAACAGTATTATATTTGGCTTGCTAAAATTTAACCATCTAGCTAAATTTAGTTAGCCAAGTGATTAAAACTAGTTTAGCTAAGCACTTTAACTAGTAGTTGGAGTTGTACCTTTTACTCTTTCCTATCTAATATAACTAAGAAATATGATTTAGCTAGCTAATCACTTGGAGATTATCAGAGAAGCATGATTTAGCTAACTCCTCATCGATGGTCTTAGAGAGAGAATTTCGGATTGAGTGAAATTACTACTATTCTAATAGCTAGTAGATAATTTGTTATAGAGTGTAATTTCACTTTGAGGTGATTAGGTGTATTGATATATAGATGTGTACAAGTCCTAATAAACTCTATCATATTAAATTACCTTACCCGCCGCCACACACACAACCAAGTAAATTGATGGATTGCTAGAAATGCAGAGTTCGGATATGAGAAACTCAAATTGGGGTCTAGGTAGATTTCTGATAAAAATATTCGCAAGTTGAAGATCAAAAGACACATGCGAGACTCTTAACTTGTTGGATGCCACAATCTCACGAACAAAGTGATAATCAATATCTGTTTGTCCAGATCTCTTATGTGAATTGGATTCTGACCAACGACACTATTATTATCACACAACATATGAGGCGTGGGAGCCGCAGCTTAAAGATTTATCAACCATGCTAACTCAGTCGTAATGTTAGCCATGATACGATACTCTAACTCTGAACATGAGTGAGGCACTGTAATCTATTTCCTAGTACTCCAATAACAAGGGTACCATCGAGGAAAATGGTATAATCACAAGTAGAATGATAAGTCTACAAGTCAAATTAATATCAGAGTAAACAAGAATGGAAGGTGCACCCGAGTCAAGCGAAACTTCAAGATAAAGTGAAGAGTGACACATGTGTATCTCAAGATTAGAATAATAGCGTGAAAATGGTTATCAGTCAGAGCATGCACGAACTGATTAACCATATTCACAACATACGATAAATCGGGACGAGTGATCATCAAATGCCAAAAAAGCATCGACTAAAGAATGATGAAGCGTGGGATTTTCAAATGGTGCACTAGTAGAGCTAAACATCTAAAATGACTGATAACAAATACAACCTCAAACATATAAGTAGGGATGACAGTTGGACGGATTTTGGTGGAGATTCACCCTGCATCCGCCCCAATAGGGCGGATATGGAGGTAGTTTAGGTGGGGTGGGGCCGGCATGAGTATAAAAATTAGAGAAAATTCTATTATTGGTGCTACAGTAGCATGTAATGTATGCAAATGGGATGAATGCGTCCTCATTGTTTTCCTTCTTTTTTTCTCTAAAAAATAGGGGACGCATTCAACGAATGCGTCCTCATTATATATATATATTTTTTAAATTTCATATTTAAAGTCATGACTTTTATTTTAGTTTTATTCTCTCTGAATGCGTCTTCAATATTTTCTTTTTAAATTTTAAATTTGAATTGCTGAAGTTTTGTGTAATTATATTAAGCCGGAAAAAGTTGAAGACGCATTTTCTGAATATGTATTTAGTATTTTCTTTTTAAATTTTAAATTTGAATGGCTGAAGTTTTTGTAAGTATATCAAGCAGGAAAAAAAGAGTTGAAGACGCATTTAGAGAATGCGTCTTCATTAAAATGGTAGGAAAAAAAAGAAAAAAATGGACCAGTTCACGCATTCACCATTACTTGAACAGGAAGAAGGACTTGAGGCACATCCAGTTCTCACTTTCTCCTTCTACTTGTTTGGTTTTTGCGCCTGAAAAATGCCGCTGTGTTCCTTCTTCGCCGGTCCTACTGGTCTCCATCTCCAATTTCATGGATTGTTCTGGTTGATTACAAGGTTTGTTCCTTTCTTGGATCTATTGTTCGTTGTTTGGTTTTGTTGGCTAACGGTGGTTCTGAAACTATTGTTGCAATCCGCCGGGAGTTTTGCATCATTCTGATGTCTCCCATTTTGTGTGATGCACCGACGCTGAACTGGCGCGTGGGCTGCACGTACCACCGGTGAAGCCGCGCGTGGATTACCCACGCCACTGGTGAAGGAGGCGAGCCGCCAGAGATTGGACGAGCTGTTTCAATATATATTTTCTGATTTTCAGAAAATATGTTGTATAAAAATTTGAAAATGTAGTCCTTTTTTGGTTTCTGAAAATGTATGAAATATGTTTTGTGTTATTAATCGATATTATTTGAATGAGTTTGTATTGATTATGATCCGAATATAAGAATTGTGTCTTCCGAATTGAGTTCAATTTTCAAAGTCATTATGGAAATCAATGAATTGATGATGTTGAATGATAATATGTATTTTAAAAGTTAATTATTTATAGCATTTTCATATCAGCTTTCAATGTACTGCTGGTGCACATGATACCCGTGTAGAAAAATTTGGGGCACGATATTAAGAAAAGTTTTACAATCTTTTTCAGCACAAAAACACCGTCTTTCTCGGAGGTATGTTTTTAAGGAGTCATAATTTTAATTAAATAATTATTGATTCATTATCAAATATATTTCAGGAGATTGGACGAGTTGTTTTGAAGGTAAATTTTCTGATTTCCAGAAAATATGTTGTATCAAATATGAAGATGTGGTTTTTTTTGTTTTTGGAATTGTATGGAATATTTGTTTGTTTTATAATTTGACATTATTTGAATGAGTTTGCATTTAATATGATCAGAATGTAAGAATTGTGTCTTCCTAATTGAGTTCAGTTTTCAACTTCATTAGGGAAATCACTGAATTGATGTTGTTGAATGATAATCTGTATTTGAAAAGTTAATTTTTTGTTATATATTACTACGATGCATTTTTACAATGCTTTTGACGTTGTACTTGTACAGAGGGAGTTAGATTGAGTATGATGTGAATGTCGGTGTGTATTATGATCCTCCCATAGCTGAGAAAAATGCGACACTGAAATAAAGGTTAAGCCACTCTCAATTAGTTGAATTAATTATGAGACGACTTGGCATTGAAAGTGAGGGGTTTCTAGTGAAAATCTATTATCGTTGTCCTGGGATGATTGGTTCGTGTATATATTATCGATGTTATAATGTGGAAGATGACAAGTCCACGGAGACCTTCTTTGACAATGTTGATAGAATGTCATTGTCCTCGGTTGATCTTTACATTCATATGGAAATGATATCAAACTCCTTTCAACATGCTGGTGATGTTGCCCGAACACGTTCATGCGTTGTTGAGCAATGTTCAGAACTATACATCAACAACTTACCCTACCTTCCCAACCCCTGGATATTGTCAGGGTATAAGAGAATCTCCTATCATTTGTGAGTCGATTAAATCTAGATTATATGTCCATCTCGACTGCACCCAGCTATCCACAAGTGTTGGTATACATGGTGGGCACAATGAAGAGTTGAATATCTTCGATGATGATTATGTTGGTGAAATTGGCGAGCTTGTTGTTGGTGATGGTGGTGGTGGTGGTGACCGTGTTGTTGGCGAGGTTGATGTCGATGATGATAAAGGTGAAAGTAGGGAACTTGAAGCAGAAAGTGAAGATGATCAATCTTTATCAACTGATTCGAATCCAGGGGATGATGAGAAACTAGTGGTGTACATGAACAATGTTCCCACGTCAATCCATCTATTGGAGAATCGTAATACCAAAGCATTCTTTAGGGATTACGAGGGACCTGGTAAGGATGGGTATGACCCAACTGATTGTGGCAGAATACTTCCTAATTATTTTCAAACGACCGCCCAAGTTTACTTGGGTATGCGATTTTCGAGTAAGCCAGAATTGGTAGAAACTATTTGTAGGTGGAGTTCATGGAACACCGGGTTGTGGAGAGCAAGTCGCGTACATGGTAGGCAAAATGTAGGGAAGTTGTATAAGGAAATGGCAATTGTCAGTGGATTGTTAGGGCCAGCAAGAAGTCCACCCACGGGATGTGGGAGATCACCAACAAGGCAAGCAGTCATACTTGTATTGGTGCTGGTCGATCAGATGGTAACACTAACGTAAAATCGTTGATGATCGCTCGTTCCATTTTCCATCAGATTGAGGTCAACCCTTCCTTCACGATCAAGGATGTACAAGCGCATGTGCTGAAGGAGTTAAATGTGACCATTTCGTACAAGAAGGCATGGTACGGTTGACAGAAGGCTATTGATTTGGTATTCGGAACCTGGGAGCAGTTTTTTGAAAGTTTTCCAACATTTATGGATAAGCTGGTCAGGGCTAATCCTACCAAAGTTGTTGATTGGGCAAACGTACATGATAGAATACATGGTCACGGGTGTAGGAAGTTCAAGTTTGTGTTCTAGGCATTTGGCCAGGCTATCGAAGCCTTTCGCCATTGCAGACCAGTGATCAGTGTGGATGGTACTCATATGAGAGGTGCATACAAGGCCACAATGCTAGTTGCTGTGATGCACAACGCGAATGATTATGTATTACCATTCGCTTATGCAATAGTTGATGCTGAAACTACTGAGAGTTGGAACTGGTTCATGCTCAAGTTGCGACACCATGTGGTAGGTGATAATACTAGGTCCATATGTATTATATCAGACCGTTATGAGGGGATCTTGAATGCAATGGGATATATGGATGAATGAATGGAGCTGGCAGGATACCACCGGTTTTGCTTGAGGCATTTTTAGTCCAACTTCATTAGTGCATATAGTGGGACATTTAAAAATACGCATTTGAAGACTCTTCTTTGGAAGCTTGGTAGTGCTAGACAAGAAAGGCGGTGGAGAGAGTACAAGGAGGAGTTGGAGAAGCTCGAACCAATTGTTTGGGATTGGTTGAAACAACATGATAACAGTAGGTGGTGTCTTACTTTTGATGTAAACCATCGTTGGGGAATTCTTACAACCATTATGTCGGAGAGTTACAACAATATTTTGAGGTGTGCAAGACATCTACCGATAACAACACGTGTCAACACCACTTTCGAACGAACAATTGAAATATTTGCTCAAAGGTTAATGGAGGAAAAAAATTTGGAGGTAAATTTCTTCAACAATATTTTTCAACATATGTGTTTTCAGAGGAGACAAACTATTCTAAATTATTAACATTATGCAGGTCTGTTTTGCCAAATAGGATTTGGAAAAAGTTTGAGAAGCAAGACAGTTTGGGCAGGGACATGTTGTGAATGTGTATGGTTAGAATTCACAGACTCATAAGGTTTTGACAAGGATATTTGATGGAAGAGTGCGTGAATGCCATTATAATGTGAAATACTCAAAAAAAAAAGAGTGTAGATGTCACGAATGACAAATTTCCCATCTGCCTTGTTCCCATGTCTTGGTTGTTTGCAGGAAAAGGCGTGACGATCCAATAAACCTTTGTGATAAGGGATATCACACGACCACCTTCGTTGCTCAATATAGTGAGGGTTTCATTCCTGTCCGAGATCCCTGGCTGTGGCAACCCGCCAACTAGAGGTTGGTTCCCGATATCTAAAACTTTTGCAACCGTAGGCGTGGCCAATTTGCGGAGGGAAGGATAAGGAATAAAATGGATGAGAGACTTTCGGGTGATCGTAGAGGTGTCCATGGGTGATGATTTTCATATGGTCCTGTTTGTAGTACAGAGTTTCTAGAAATGCTTAGGTCTGACAGTTTTTGGAAATGCTTAGATTTTCTGGAGGCAACTATGTATTTCAAGATATTGGTGTTAAGACTACTTTTGTTTTTATACTATATTAAATTATATTGTCATTTAGCTAATTCTATTATTGTTTTGTGCTACATGTTTTATTTAGAATAAATACCAGGGATGGATTGATATGAATTGTTGTGCTACTAATTATTTTGTGATTCTGTGCTACGGGTTGCACTGATTCATGATCAATCTTTCATTTTCTCTAAGAATACCCATGGATATCCGGGCCTGTTTGATGACGATTTGCTTTATCTTCACCAAGAGCATCATGCATGTGTGATATACAACGGTGACTTGCAGGATTTGGTGTTGCAGATGAGACTGTGTGATGTGTCTTGTTGAGATGTTGACATCCCTGATCGAGTGCTGCACTATGTGGTCGGCTTCCAGGGTTTTCCGCACCAATCCATATTGACCATTCGCTTATCAGAGCGTTAATCGAGCGCTGGAGACCAGATATGCATACATTTCATCTTCCGGTAGGGGAAGCAACTATCACATTGCAGTAGGATGTCGGTGTTCTTTAGGGTCTACCGATCGATGGTATGCCCATCACAGGTGTTGACAGAAGCAAGCGTACGACTGAGTGACAGACAATATGCACCAACTTCTTAGGGGCTACACCACCATTGGATGAATAAGAGCCTCCTGGTTGGGAAGCATGTTGCACACTCCATTTCCCGTTGATGCTATAGAGGTACATTGTTAGCAGCAAGCGAGGGTATTCATTCTACTGTGGGTTGGTGGATTGCTTATGTCTGACACATCGAGATTCCAAATCGCTCTCCTGTATTTGTCAATACTCATAGACTTAGATGCGGCACAACAATATAGTTGGGGGAGTGCAATTTTGGAACACTTGTATATGAGCTTATGTGATGCTGCAATTCCGCATGCAAAATCCATATTAGGGCCACTTGTCCTACTGCAGGTGACATTGCTTATCGAACTTGTTAGTTGGTCACATGTTCATATTCAGCCCTAAGATTATATTTTCATATCTTATATTCATCGACATTTGTGGGCGTGGGAGCGAATACCGACCATTCGTCCTGCCGGACGGCTTCTAGTGACCGACAACATGAATGCTCTTGGATCCATGTTTGTATTCAATCAGTAAAAATGCAATAATTATACCCTTTTCCTTACAAAGAATAACTAATATTCTTCACTCTGTTCTTCATAGGTGGAGAGCCCGGTATGATTTATCACGATCACCCATGCATGTACTTAAAGTGTACTGTGATCAGCTGACATCTCTCCACAACAATCAGGTATACGATATTTTGGTTTTCGGTATTCCGTGCAAAAAATTAGTGTCTCTTTCATGACTATAAACTTGTCCTTTTATGTCAGTTTATTTGGAAGCTATACACTGAAAATGTCATGCGTCATCTCCCATCATATTGTATAGCTGGTAGCAACAACTGGTTATTGTCTGTCAACCTTATTTGCTGACACATCTTTGAGGGTCATCATGTACATCGTGTACTCAGGCAATGTGGATTCATTCAAACAATACCCATGCAGTTGGTAACTAAGGATGAACAAAAAACTCTTCATTTCAGAGACCGTCAGGGGAGGTCAAATGTGGCTTGGCGAATTGTACTGAGTACACATGTTCAGGCGTGGGAACATTGAGCATAGAACCTAGCCCCGATCCTTGGATTAGTAGATCCATATACACCTGATCGAGAATACATGGAGTGGTATTTTCGCAAGACAGAGACCCTGATTGATCGACCAGAGAGGCGCCCAATAGTTACAGAGGGGTTTCATGGAGATTGAGCAACTTTGGAATTTGTGGTATTTATTAGTTTTGTCCTATTACATGTAAATAATACATAAAATTTCTTCATTTCAGTATATCTAACATGTTTATCCCATTTACGTAGTTGCAGGTTATGTCCAAGATGCGCCTCAAGTCCGGAATTAATTTGGACGGATATCTTCCACCTTTCGCATACGTTATCAGGGAGTTACATGAAGATGCTACAAGTGCTCTAGAATATGTGCATGAGCCCTCCAGTCTGCAGTATTATCAGGTACATGTGCACATCGAGAGACCTCCCCCTGGTGTTAGATACAATGAAATCAGAAGCCACCGTACAACTCTTCCTGGCCGACAAGGTGGTCGCCCACCTCTCCTTATAAGACCTAATCCATCATTGGTTCCTCTCAAATCGGACCTTCACATCCTAGTCCAGCCCATGGAGAACCATTAGATGGTGGACCCCCACACTCTACCACTTCTCCGACTGATTCTACTGCATACCGTACTCCAGCCACTAGTCATGCGCATATATCTCCCACTGCTCCATTTCATACATGTAGCGTTTCTCACGTGCAATATCATTTTAAAGATGAAGCAGGAGACGATATGGAGGAGGATTTAATGGAGGGATTTCAGGATGGCGACTTATCAGTGTCTACTCATGTGGTTGTTCCTCGAAGCACATCCCACACCATATGCCCGCCCCCATGTTGAACAAGTGGAAAACTTTGCAGAGGGCATCATTAGTACCTTCGACAGGTGTTCATCGAATATTGTATTAATAATATATATATTTCTACCTACCTATCCATATATGAATGAATTCATATTTTTGTTACTCCACTTCATGTTTATTTTGTTATTATTATCGTCGTCTAATTAAATATACAGAGAATATGACTACTATTTTATTTTTTAAAATTAAATTAATTATTATCGAGCAAAGTAGAAAATTTTAATTTTTTTCATACAACTCTATTTTATACACACACACATATATATATTTCATACATCTTTGATAATATTTGTTTCCATATTAATTACGTGAAAGGTTAGAATTATTCCGAAAAAATGGTACGCATTCACATATTGCTTTCTCTCCTCTATTTTTCAAAACAAAAATAATTCTAGGTAATTCAACAAATTTTAGTAAACCATACTTATTTCAAAAATTAAAGAATATTTTCAGAAGTAATATCACATTCAGAATGATTTATTTTCATTCTTTTATTTTGGTTTCATTTTAACATAGTAAACAGGAAGTCTAAAATTTAAAATAAAGGAAGCACTTTCGGTTTTATTTTAACTGGAGGATATTTGAGGATGCATTCAGTGAATAATTCGTCATCATTTTTTTGTTCTAATTTTACTTATTGTAAATTTTAGGACACAAAATAATTATTTTTAAAAATAATTTGAATAATAGAGGACGCATTCAATTTAAATAATAGCAAATTCTTCCTCTTTTTTTAAATTTCAATTTACCCTTATTAGAAATTTGATGCCACTAAATAATTTTTGTAAATAACATAATAGAGGACGCATTCAGCGAATGTGTCATCTTTTTTTTGTTTTATTTTCATTCACCGGAAATGTGAGGACACGAAACAATTTTTAAAAAAAACAAGAACAACGAATGCGTACTCTTCATATTTTATTAATTTTCACTTACATGAAAAATGAGGACACAAAAAAATATTATATATATATATTAGAGGATGCGTCCTCTTTATTTTTTATTTCTAGGAAAATTGACGAGGCAAAATAATAAAAAATATATATTGAATGCGTGCTCTTTATTTTTTTTAATTTTTTACTTCTAGGAAAAATGACGACGCAATAT
>JAULKM010085783.1:0-11427 GCA_032355605.1 Rubia tinctorum
AGCAACTTTAGAATCGGATTCAAAGATAGCATGAGCAGCGACTTCACGAACCCAGCAAAGACCTGCAAAAATGGCCACAACCGGTGTATAGAATGACCTCAAAAATCAACATTGATTGTTTGCACAAGTTTACCAAGAATTGCAATCTGACCCTAAAATTTATTAAAGCAACCTCCACATCTCCGAATTGTACATATTCTTTTATTCCAATCAAATAGTTCATATAATTAAATTTTACATGCATGGTGATGACCTATGTTTACGTGCTGTTATATGTTTAAGAGGTAATATGTGTGTTTGTAGTATAATTTTACCCATCAAAGCCTAGCATTAGCCACTTTTTAATGTAACATAAAAAGCATTACAATTTATTAATTCAATAATTTAATCCAAATGAATTAATTTCTAATAAGTCAGCAAGTTTAACACAGTCTAAGTTAATTAAAAAATTAGAGTGGTATGGAATTCAAAGTTTGACAGACAAATACATTATTTTCATATATAGTAACAAGAAAATGGTTCCACATCATCATGTTCTGCCATTTCATCCTCATCACAGGTACTTGTACCCATCTCCATGTCCTGCACACCTCATATGCGGTTGGTTAGGTAATCTCCAACAGCTTCAAAAACATCAGGAAATTGATAGCTAAAAACTTTGGCTATGTGATCGAACCATGATCTCTGATACTATGATTCTTCGAGAAAATTCTGTACACCCACCTCCAAGGCGGTGGCTCTCAATTCAAGGGAAGGGACTACTAATTCAGCCAATTTTTTTATGGAAATAATCCACACAAATCTTACCCATTGGTTGGCCTAAAACATTATAGGAACGGGGAGTGACTCCCGCTCTAGAACAGAGGGATGAGATTATGCCGCAGAAACCGTATGACCCCGTCTTATCCCTTTTGTCCCTCAAAATGTTCATGATCTTGTGACCAAGATTCCATTGAAGTTGCTTCTTTATTGTGTACAATTAGGCGAGCCTATTTTTGTAGACTTTCGTGTTAATTGTAATAGGGTTTCTTCTAGATGTCACAAAGTGATACCATCCATTCATTTCTGGAGTAAGAGAATTCTTTGAAATTCTTCTCCAGTCAGGTTTGACCAACTTATCTTACGTCATTTTCTTCCCTAGTTTCTGCCCCGACGATCTCCTTCCCAGCTGGATCCTGCAAGAAGTAGGAATCCCCCTGAGTATGGTGTGCAAGGAACTTGTCCTCATCACTTGGAACATTGGGTAACTTGAACAATTCATTTATCACTTCATCCATGAGAGGAAATTTTTTGACTCTACAGCACACCTCATTGAGGCTCGGGCCACAACTCAAGTTTGTGTAGAACTCACTCACGATGCTGAGGTGGAACGCAAGAATTGTCTCAAAAAAAGTTTCCCACCCAAGACTTCAGATTGTTTGTAGGAATGGAGGAGATGCCACTATTCCTCTCTAGGTGATGCCGACGTCTGTTGTAAGATTCATGTATGAACCTAGCCTCCTCGAACACAAAGGAACCGTTCGGGTACTTTTTTGTCAAGACAATTGGCTGAGTTGGAGAGGATGCAGGGCGTGTCCTTTTCAAATTGGACTTAGGGACCATTTCCTAAAAAAAGACATTCAAGCATTTTATCAAACACCTTGGATGCGACTCAAGTTATTCATGATATGAAATCATATATGCATGTAGATGAGATTCCAAAGGGAAAAATAGCATACACTTAAAGAAGTGGATGTGAATTACCTTATTCTATCGGCTCCGTTTTTGTTGAATTGTCGGACCTTCGTGGGTATTCCTTGAGGGAGGGAGATAATTGTAGCCTTTGGATGTTGATAGTCTGATGTTTTAAACTTGAAAATGTGTTTATATACACTAATCAGACTTACACCGGTATTTTCAACACAGTAGAGGTGTAACATACCGATGCATGGATAAGATGGTACCGGTGTAATTTAGTTCCTCAAGCAGATGCTTTTAGCTGCTTTAAATGGGCATTAATAAAAAATTATTTGGACCTGAGAGCAAAATGTAATTTTTTTTGTCCAAGTACCGAGTACTGGTATATATAATGATGCATTTGTACAATATACCGGTGCAAGTTATTTACAAAAGAAACTACTTAAGACTGCTTTAAATGTCCATAACATTTAATTGTTGGACCCGAGATCAGAAAAAATATTTTTTGGCTCAGAACCTTGCACCGGTAAAATTACCGGTGCAATTGTGGACTATATCGGTGTAAAATGTATCACCAAGTAGCAGCTTTTAGCTAGTTTAAATGGTCATTTTATTGAATGGTTTGACCCGAGACAAAATATACATATTTTTGGTTAATTACCTAGCACCGGTAATTATACTTGTGAGAATGCAAAAATTACTGGTGCCTATATATAAAACATAGCCAATCCCCTATTGTTCTACACCGGTATATGTCTAATTTACATGTGCACATTTAATGAACTTGGAAAAATGGCTCTTTTTTTTATAAAAAAATTACTCCTTTCAACTACGATTTGCGTCCAATGGAAGTATGGATAAAAAAATACTTTACCACAAAATAAAGAGAGGAGCACAATAATGTTATATGCTTCACAAAATACAAGGGTGGGTATTGTACAAAACAGTGGGAGGAAATCCAAATACACGGGGATAACTATCCATCTCTTACGCTTCAACACATTGTCCCCACCCACAATTTCACCTCTCTCATCAACCCATAACCCATCTCCATGAAAACGCCATCCCACCATAGCTCTCCCAACATCTTCCAAGCCAAGAAATACTGATGGAAAATTTGGACTATCAATTATGACCGGGTAATCAATTTCCTCTTCAAAGTTTAACTTCTTGCCATGAAGCACCACATGGAACTTCTCATTGGAAGGGTTCTTGATATAAAAAAACATGACGTGCCTGGGAGGCTAAGATGAACTTGTCATCTTTGTATCCTACACGATTCAAGTCTACCAATATAAACCCATGGGTTTTTTCAAGTACAACACGGAAACCATGTTCCACAGAACGGCACTTGAACAAACAACTTTGAACTCTACATAATCCAACTCCCAAATTTCCTCAATCACCCCATAAAAAGCATCACATCAACAACATGATGTTTGTCTCTCTTGCTAGACTGCCATATGGATTCAGATTCAATATAAACATCACTGTTCTGCGTTATGCTCTTCTCATACTTATCCAATGAAGAGAAATTGAAGACATTGATGTCATAACCTTGGTATGGTCTGGTAGTTTAGTTTGGTGTTCTTGCAAATGATCGTAGCTCGTTGGGCATCACTTCCACACTGAACTGCTTCTAAAACTAGTTAACGAAGCTTGAAAAATGCTCTACGTGTATTTTGTTTGAAGACCAGTCTGGATGAATCTCTTCCAACATGGAACTATGCTCTTGATCATATATTATAGTCTTGCTATTATTATGTAAAACATAGAGGTGAACAATCATCAACTCAGCTTTAAAGGATGTATGAAGCTTACCCTTCGACTGTGGCATCCCATTCCGCCTGCCGCAGTCTGGTCCACCGGCGACACCAACACTCTTTTTCTAACCAAGTTTGAAGTACAGTACTCTATGATCTCCTCAGTGACATTCCTCTGAAAAATCGATGCATCAGTGTGGCTTATATTATGAACATAACCCTTGAAAATAGCCATGTGATGCTCAAACAGGTAAATCCAATACCTCCTAATAGGCCTGCATATTCGTATCTCCCTAACCAAGTCTATCACGAGGTGGACCATGATGTCAAACAATGACGGGGGAAAGAACTTATCCATGTGACATAAAACTACAAAAAATCCCGCTCAAGCTCATCTAGCTATTACCTGCTGATATCTTCCTACATATTGAGTTGAAGACAAAACACAAGCGAATAATCGAAAATATAACTTCCTCTTCCAAACAACCTCGGATGGCAATGGGCAACAATTGTTGCATAAGGACATGACAATGGTGTGATTTCAAAGCATTAAGGCACAATTCATCATTCACTAAGCGACTAACATTAGAAGAGTAGCCGGATGGTACATTCATTCCTTTAATGCTCTCACACGCTGATCTCGTCTCAGCAACATACAGATTGTAAGAAGTGGGAAGTAGGTACATTCGCTTCCCTCAAACCTCCGGTGCCAGTTCCAACCGAATGCCTAGCTTCACCAAACCTTTCCTCGCATTTAGGCTATCCTTAGTATTCCCAAGGATTTTCAATATTGTGACTATTAATTGACTTCGATGGCCTCTTAACTATCAGGATCGTCAACCTTTGGCTCTCTAATTTTTTTGACCACTTTTTGACCCCTTAATGAGCAAATGACCCTAGTGCAAGGGGGGGGGGGAGGGGCGATTAATGGAGGTTATATGAAACTATTGAAGGCACTTTCAATGTGACTTCTCTAGCCTTGCCTTCCATTGTCCATTAAAAGAAGTAGTTCCAAAAACTGCCAAAAAAGGCTTAAAAATTACCATTAAAAGACACTATAAATATTTCTGATCTGGAAATTGCTAGCATGCTTCGGACTTGGAATGTAGTTTCCTGACTCGGAAAACTATACTATCAGCTCTACAGTAATTCATTTATTGCTTCTGAGCTCATGTTAACTTTCCGTTCCAATTTTGTCAAACGATTGCTCCAATTTAGCATGAATAAGAATTATTTACGAACTCAAAAATTGTTTTGAATCTTAAGTTCTGAACTCAGGAAGTGTAACCGTGTCTATGTTAAATGGAATGAATAGTTTCCGAATTTGGAAACATGTTCCGTTCGTTTGGTCAGTACACATTTCTATTTAATTTCTCCGGAGCAAAAAAAGGCCTCAATCCACAACAAAAAATATAAAAGAATACATGCTAGTTTCTTGCATGTTGACAAAAATATGTAGATAGCACTAACCAAGCAATAATATATAGATAGGAATAGGAAACACTAGGAATCTATTCCAATAGTTCTAAACTTCAATAATTATTTATCTAAATTTGTTACTTTAGCAATATCTGAATTTCCTAGAGTTGCTGACCGATTGAGTATTAGATGCCTAGTCAAATAATTCCTTGCACTGTTGATATCATCTTGGGAGTACGGCTTCGATTCCTTCTAGTTAGTAGTAAATACAAGAAATTTTAGTTAGATTGGTTGCTAAAAACAATTGTACATGTACTTTGTCAATTTTATATAAGTCATCTTTGACTTCCTGAATACACTCAGTTGCGTATAACATGACGTAATAGCTGCACTCCCAAGTTTGTACCTGTTTCTTATACTGATTGAAATTAACATAAAATCCACAGTTAAATTCTTAAATATATTAAGTATTGTAAATTGAAAAAATAATGTTCATAGTCCACCTTGATTTCGACCACCTCAAAATTAATTTTTATTTGGCCACTATTGTCCTTCATTTCCAATTCCAAAATCTCAAAAAATGCATCCGATGGTTGGAAATGCAGGGGGTTCATTAAATACACGCGGTTACGGGCGGGGACAATCAAAATCTATCTCCAGTGATCCCTATATTAGAAAATATAAATAATCTATAACATTTGTGATTAGATGCCGGTAAGGAAATCAAACAAACTTAGTATAACCTTTCTATGTATGGCGCAATGAAAAGTTTCTTATCCTTTTGCCCTGGACTCTTACGAATATAGTCGATCATCTCTTGTTTAGTAAAACCAGTTTCTTGAATCGACACCGGGCTTATATACCCAATCCATCTATTCTTTTGATTATAGGTAAAATACATGTACCTACAAATGTCATTTTATTTATGTAGTTTTGAAGTAAATGTAATAGTTAATTTAACTAAAATTATAAAAATAACTTAGAAGGTGTATATGGACATGATTGTTTTATTGACTAACTCACATCTTCATAGATCTTCATAATCACTCCAAAGCGCCATGATCTCCCGTTTGTATCCGAACACACAGTCATTTCCCAAGAATGAGTATATTGAGTTTCAATCATGTGGTTGAAGCCAATTATACAGAATACATATGAAGTATGGTGAGTCTCGAAGAACTTGTGCTCTTGCAAATGGAGGTCTAACCTTCATGGGTGTTTTGGGGCCCGATTTTGGTGTTGGTTTGATGGTCTTGGTTTTGTTTTCACCAGTTAAGGTGATGCGGACCATGTTTCCTTTAGCTGTTAATTCATTACAGGATTGGCATAAATAAGGCGAGGCCAAACACTAAAGGAAAACACATATATTGCTCCACTCATTTTACCTCGGTTTTTTGCCTTAGGCCAAATAACCGAGGTAAATGATTCTTTTACCTTGGTTCTCTTTTTTATAGAATTAGAAAAATATTATTTACCTCGGTTATAAAAAACTGAGGTAAATAATATGTTTTTTTACCTCGGTTGTATGGTAGCTGAAGTAAATGTTAATTTAATTCAAAGTCAATAGTTTAACCAAGGTAGGTGCGACATCGGTAACATCTGTCCAAGTAATTCTAGTCATTCATAAGATTGGTGATTTCACATAACTATTTGGTTTGACCGAATATATCATGACTTTGAGAAGCAACGTCACTCTGACGGGATTTGTTAAGTATGTGTTGGTCCTCTGACCAAAGTCAAACATAAATCCCAAAATTTTCTTCCACATTCAAGGTGGCTTTACAAGATCCAATTCCTCATTGTTGATGGTGGGCAATATAGGGATGTTGGTGGTGATTTAACTCTCCACTCAAGCAGGAAGTAAGTATTCCATTCTTTAATTTGTATTTTCATCTTCAAATTAGGGTCCTAGGTTAGTTCAATTGATATAAGAGGATGTATTTAAGTATGAGTTGATTGAATGTAGGCTTTGCATAGTTATATATGGTGGATGTTATGGGAGGATGATATTAAAGTTTTTCATTGTAACATATAAATATACATACATACATATATGTTACACTAATCAATATGCAGATCTTATGAATCCATGTATTGATTGAATGTAAGTGTTATGTGCTTGTTCCTAAGATATGATACTTAACAATGTGTACTTATATTTTTTAATATGTAGAAATGTCTATGGAAAACCCATTGTTTTGACGAAGATCGAACAAGTGAGAAATATCAATCTTTTGTAACTAAGTTCATTAAATATGCATTCATGAATGTCACGAAGGAGAATTTGTCGTATGTGCATTGTCCTTCAAGAAGTGCCAAAACACAACTATTCATGAAGAAGCTATTGGTTTGAAGGATGACTTGTTTATGTATGAATTCGATCTATCATACAAAACTTGGTTAAGGAATTAGGAGGACGTGGATGATCATACTAGAAATGAACTAGTTCATCCTGAGAAGGATGATAGAATGGATGAGTTGGTTAAGGATATTGTCAAGATCTACATTGGCAATCCTAACACACTTTCAAACTTGAACGGATGGAATGAAACACTTCTATACGATGGATGCCCTGATAGAATGACAGTATTGAAGGCTGCACTGCAGTTGATGAATATGAAAGCCAAGTATTCCTTTAGTGATATTGGTTTCTTCACTTTGTTGAAAATCTTGCAAGAAATTCTTCCGATTAGCAATAGAATACTGTAAACGGTACATGAAGCGAAAAAGGTACTATGTATGATGGGCATAGATTATGAAAATATTCATTCTAGTTGGAATGATTGTATCTTTTATAGGGGCAATCACTTGAATACAGAGGTATGCCCGAAATGCAATGCTCTTAGGTTCAAATGAAAGGAGGTGGATGTTGATGGATAAATCGGTATTCAGTGGATGGAGAAGGTTCCTATCATGGTTGTATGGTATCTACCTATCATTCCTCGGTTGGGATGATTATTTGAAAATCTTGATGATTCAAAAAAAATTGAGTTGGTATGCAGATCGGACAATGGTTGATCCCGAAGTTATTAGTCATCCGGAAGATAGTGATCAGTGGAAGAATATAGATGGGAAATTTTCCATCTTAGGGAAAGAGCCACGTAACTTGAGACTTGGTTTGTGCATGGATTGAATAAATCCATTTGGTAATATGAGCAATAATCATAGTTTGTGGCCGGTGATGATTATGATTTATAACTTATCCCCATGGTTATGCATGAAAAAGAAATACATTATGTTGTCCCTAATGATCACCAGTCCTAGGAAACCGGAGAATAATATCGATGTGTTCCTATCCCCCTTGGTAGATGGCCTTAATAAGCTGTGGGATCTGGGTATGAGCATGTATGATGGTTTTCAAAAGGATTCGTTTGATTTTAAATCATTTTTGTTCTTCACTGTTAATGACTTTTGTGCATATGAAAACTTGTCTGGACATTCCTTTAAGGATCACAAGGATTTCCTTGTTTGTTTGGAAGGAACGGAATATTGTCACTTGAGGCATAGAAGTAAAACTGTGTATCTTGGGCACCAGAGATGGCTTCCAACAACTCATAGGTTGAGGAATCGGTGTTCTGAATTTAATGGCAAAGTTGAGTTGATACCTCCTCCTCCCATTTTAACAAGTGATTTAATCTCAAACATGTTGCATAATTTCTGAAATGACGTTGGCAAGATGAAGAGAAAACCAAAGGCTTCCGGAAGTTGGAAGAAACGTTCCCTTTTTTTGAACTTCTTTATTGGGAGTCTCTTAATGTGCGACACTGTTTAGACATGATACATATTGAAAAGAATGTATGTGATAGTTTGGTTGGTACTTTTATGAATATCCCGGGTAATACAAAGGATGGAGGAAATTCAAGGAAAGATATGGTGGAGATGGGAATTAGACCGTAATTGGCTCCTGATAAGCGGGGATCAAAGACATTTTTGCCCCCTGCTTGTTACACACTTTCAAAATGTGAGAAAGAGTTTATATGGTCCAGCCTTAAAGGTACGGTTGTCTCGATTGAATACTTTTCAAGGGTTAGAATTCTAATATACATGCATGTAAGCCATTTAACCCCTCCCCACACTTAAAACATTACATTGCCCTTAATGTTAAAATATAAGGCAAGAACAATAAAACTCAAGGTAAGAGGTAAAACGACTCTCATTTCTCCGCATAGTTACCGTTTGTACGACATAATCCCATGTATTCGTCTAAATTTGGTTCCAAAATTGGTTCCGGAACCATAGGGGGAATTAGAGGTGTCGCAGAGTAACTCACCCCTCGAGCAACATGTTGTCTCCTTGGCACCATCTGATCTAGAACTAACATCACATAGAACAATATCAAACTCACAAGTCCCTATGGACTGGAACGGGGATATTGTTCTAACATTTCAAATCCCTATGTACTTGTGAGTTTGATATTGTACTTGCGACTCGCGACAGGGTCATGATGGACTGGAACGGGGATTTGTAAATTTTCCTCTGTTCGTCGCAAGTGTGACATCTCTGTTGCGACTCGCGATAGACAGAGTATCCCAGTACTTTGCAGAATTTTTCTTACCTGTTTTCCAAGCTTTCTTCCCTTTCTCAACTCTATCATTCCTTCATCTTCTCCAATGCAATGCACTTCATTTTTGCTACAAAATCATGGAAACACACCGTGAAAATATCAAGACAAAATAATAATAAAAATAATTAACAAAACCAAAATGAAAACCGAATTTATTTACATCGTCGGCGTGACTTAGCTCTGTATGTTCAAGGTCATCGGCACGACACTAATGTTATACATATGGTGAAGGCTTGAACCCCTTCACCATGAGCATCCAAAAATTGAGAGGTGGGAAAGAGGAACGTCTTGTGGAGGTGGAATTGGTTTTAAAGGAGTTGGGTGGTTAGGAGGCTTGGTATAGTCATTTTGCTCCTCTCTTATCTCCTTCAAAACTTCTGAAAATGGTGGTGTTGGTTCACTAGGTGGGGGTAGAGGTGATGATGTTGGAATAAATTTCTTTTGTCAATGTCCATTTTCCATACATAGTTGGAGGATTAATATAGAGATAATTAATTCAATTATTTTGAGTGATCAGAATGTTTAGCTGGAAACTGCTTTTGATCAGGTAGCATTAATTATATTGGGCTTTCAGCTTATTATGACTGAACCTATAGGGTCACACACAAGGCATGAAATTTGATAAAAGAAATTACTATTAGGCTAGGAGCACAGATAGTATTTATATGAGAATTGATTTTAGTACTCATTAAATCTAATTGGGCTAGGCCCAGATTGATTTGGATTAGGGATTCTTGGATTAATGATCATTCTGTATAAATAGATATTTTTACAAAAATGTTCATAATCAGATTTTTAGAACCATGGCCGTTCCAGACGGCAGAAACCAGTCCAATCATTCTTAGAAAACAAACCTCATCGTAAAGAGAAGAAAAAAAGACTGGGTCTTTGCTTGCTGATCAACGTTCTAAGCCGATGGCGGTGTTGGCGATCCGATCATGCTATCTGGATATGTATAGAGGAATCACATCTAGGATTCTCGTCTCTGTGGTTGATCGAATCTGACGGTAAAGAACCCTTCAAAGGTAATCTAAACTCTTAGATAGATTCGAATTTAATACATGCATGATATCCGAAATTAGATAATTGATTTTCCGCTAAATTAAATTTAATCAATTTCCAACAGTGGTATCAGAGCCTCTTGCATGTTTCAGTTTGATCTAAAAAATATGTGAGTTAGATTTACATAATATAGTTTTAAGGTTCGTGTCCATCAAATTAATTATGAGATGATTTAATTTGATTTAAACCTACTCAGAAAATTTTAAAAAATAAATAAATACCTTACTCTTCATCGGTATTGTGTGGTACTGTTCATCGGTACTGTAAGGGTACTGTAGCGGTGTTGTAGAGGTACTGTAGGGTAGAGGTACTGTATCGGTACTGTAGGGGTAGAGATATTGTTCCTGTACTATTCACAGGAATGTTCACGGTTACAGTAGCGCCGGCGCTGCTGGTGTTAAAAACAATTTACGGTTTATTTTGGCTGGGCCAAATATAAACCTAGATTAAATTTAATGGGTTTGGCTTATTAATTGAATCAATTGGCAATTAATTAGCTGGGCCAATTCCTTATTAATTTAATTTTTGAATGAGAGAATTTTTAATTTTTGAAATTAAAATTAAATAGAAAAGAATTTTTAATTAAATAAGTTTTTGGATGTACTTAATTACTAAAATTTTAATTATTTTATTAATTAGAATAATTAAATATTAAGTAAAGATAATTGAAGTTAATGATTTTGGAAACTAGTTAACTTAATTATTTTGGTATGGATTGCTTAATATATTTAGATTATTTAATAATTTAAAATTATTAAATATGACAAAGAAAATAATTAAGATTAATAATTTTAGAAATTAGTTAATTTAATTATTTTAGTATGGTTAATTGCATAAGTTATTATGTGATTTTATCCCAATTTATTTTTATATTTTATTGGGTCATTTATTTTAGAAATGAATGCATGCATATATGAATTGGATTCAAAGTGCAGGGTTATA
>JAULKM010085794.1:0-11427 GCA_032355605.1 Rubia tinctorum
ATATGTTGAGGGATAGGCACTACGAGGAGGAAAGAATCGTTGGTTTTCAAAACCAAGGGTATTATGAAGAGTGCTATTATGAGGTTAGAGTTGATGGTTTTCAAGGGCAATAAGCTCAAGAATGATATTCATACCACGATTATTACAATCCGGAGTGGAGTGGTAGTCCATATTTGTAGTATGAGAATGAACCAGAAAATTAACCCTATGAGCAATATGGTTATCCCCCACCACCTTACACCATACCCCAAAACCAAGCCCAAGAAGAAAGTTTAAGTTTGAAAAACGCGGAGATTGTGGATGCAATAGCAAACTTGACCAAGTTGGCCAAGACTAACGAGGAGGCGGAAACTCGAACCTCCTCAAGACTCAAGACTTTGGAAGGGCATGTTAGTAACATGATGGAAGTGGTGGTCCGAATGGAAGTTCGTTATTCCGAAGATACACCATCCCAAGTCGAACTCTAAGATATGGTGAGAAAGGTCACCTTGACGAATGAGTTCGAGTTCGAAGGGGATGAGGAGTCGGTTGTTGAATACAAAGAAATTGAGGAAGAGGTGATTGTGCTACATCCATTGCCATCATCACCCTCTACCCCAACCTAGTGAACTGACTCCACCATTTTTTGATGTTTTGAATGAGATAATAAAGGAGCCAAATGACTATGCCAAGCCTCCTAACCACCCAACTCCTTTAAGACCACTTCCACCTCCACCAAATTTTCCTCTTGGAAGATTTGTACCCCCATCTCTCTACTTTTGGATACTTATGGTGAAGGGGTTCAAACCTTCACCATATGGATAATATTAGGATCGTGCTGACGACCTTAAATATGTGGAGCTTCTCGGGACGCAACCCGAGCTTTTAAGTTAGGCTATTGTTTTTCTTTTCTTGGAAAAAGAATTCTCAACCATATCCTTAAACTCTTACCCAAAACCACAAAAATACCACCCCAATCCACCACCAAAAACCACCATCAAAACCACCATCTAGGAGTACTACTAGTAGTTGCTTTTTATGGGTGTTGATCGAGATTATCATAGTTGTGGATTTGTAGTGGATGGGTCGAAGTTGCATAATGGATGGAGTTCGAGAACATGGAGGAGAGAACATTTATTGAGGAGTGAGCATTGCTACCACCGGGAAAGATCTTTAAGGTCCTAGTTGTGAGTTTTTTTTCTCCCTTATTTCTTTATCTTGTCATTTTGTTCATATTGAGGATAATGTGTGTTTCAAGTGTGGGGGAGAGGAACATATCTCATTGTATTGTATAGTAGTGTGCACATTCTCTACTTTGATTTGTTTTTTTGAAAAAAAATTGAAAAAAAATTCTGCTAAGTTCAAAACCCAAAAGGGTAACTTAGGCAAAATTGGGAGGCCCAGATAGGTCGAAAACCCAAAAGGGCAACCTATGCAAAAATGAAAGCCCTTATGGTGTGGAAAAAGGTGAGGTGTGAGCTTTGAAAGAAATGAGAGGCTAGGATGAAAACCCGAGAGCGCTCCTAGGCAAAATGAGAGAATTGAGAAAAATGGAAATATGTGAACTCTTCTCTTGTTTTACCTATTTGTGGGATTTTCGAGTTGAGTAAGCTATCTCTTGACTTTTTTGGATTTTTTACCTCATTCTTATTATGGCATAATTTTGTGGTTTTGGTGGTTTAGGACTCCTTAAGTCTGGATGTGAGGGTTGGCAAGCTCTTATGTTTTGGGTTAGGGTAGTTCTAGGAACAATGTGTTGGTTGTTCTCTTGGGAAAACATATCTTAGAAATCACCTTAGAAATTTTCTTGTTCTTACTCGAGAACGAGTAAGGGTCTAAGTGTGAGGGAGTTGATGAGACGTGATTTTGATATTTTCTTAGTACGATTAACATCCCTTTTAAACTTGTTTTGTTGGTGGTTAGTTAGATTATTAGGTATTTTACAAATTAGGGGTTTAGAATCACCTTGTGTGGTTATTTGCCTTAATATCCCTAGTTTGTAAGCATGTGGTGTCTAACGTGTTCTACCTTTATGATTTGGTCGATTCATGTATATTTTGTGAGCTTATTTGGAGATTATCATGAAGAAGACCATTCGTATGGATGATAGAATATTTAAGAAGGCCATTCACGAGAATGGTATAATAAGGAAGGCTACTTACAAAGTGGTAGAAGATAAAGTGAAGAAGGAGAGCAAAGTAGAGGGTGAAGAATGATCTAAGTTTTGAAGCAGATTTATGAGAATGATTCGAGAAGAATCGGCTTCCAGGGTGGTACCATTGGATTCTTCTTCTCGAGTGCTATAAAAAATGAGTACAAGAACTTTCAAAATGGATCAACTGTTCACCCGGAGAAAGCAAAACAAAACTGGACTGATTATGTCGTGACTCACAAATTGTGTGTCGCGACTCACAAATTGTGTGTCCCGGGAGGTGATCTCGACACTGTAGCATCGCGAGTCGCGAACAAGGCATTGCGGGTCGCAAAAATCACCCTGCAACTTGCTTTTTATTTCCCTTTTTCCTGTACTATAAATAGCACTTCTTTCACTCATTTCTTAGAGCTCTTAGCCCAATTTGGGGGCTCCAGAACCCTAGTTTTTCATCTTCTCCTTCACTTGCTTCTTTTTTCTTTGTAGATTTTTTTCTATGTTATGGGTTTTGATTATCTAGGCTAGTAATATCCTTGGGAGCAATTGATTGTATCCATGTCTTGAGAATCATTTCTATCTATTTAATGCTTTCTCTATTGTGCATTTATTGTTCTTTGAATGTTGGTTGTTGAATGCATTAATGGTGTTGGAAGTTTGAATATATGAATTGCATGTATGATTTCTTGTTAGGGTTGGAATAAAGTAGCTAATTTTCCTTTCTTTTGATATGAAATCCAAAAGCATGAATTAGAACTTCTAGTATGGTTGATGATTTGATAAATTCTAGATGAATGTGATAATGTCGAACTCTTTTTCATGTTTGTTTTATGTAGAAAATAGGAGAAGTCTAGTACGTTGAACGTTCTAGACTAATCTTGTGTTAATGCACGAATTGGTTCAATACTTAGACACAGTGTAGTGTTTATAAGTGTTACCAAGCTTGTTGAATCTTCGTACTTAATGCGATTAATGAGATACTTTTAGGCATTGAACAACTAAAGTTTTCATTAGTGAGGTTTAGCAAGTGATGTCGAATTCACTCTTGTAAACTACTATCAAAGAAGGGTAGAAGATTTATCTTCACCACAAGTAGTAAAAGTATTGAATAGGTTGTATGTTCAAGGATAGATAAGAGGTTCGAAAGCGGAAATCAAATGCCCCCAAGGCTTTGTCATTTGTAGTTTTTATATCTTTTTTCTTAGTTTTTTGCATAATTAGCATATTTACTAGAATTTGCTAGTTATCTTGTCTTTAAATTCATAACATAGGAAAAACCAACTAACCCCCCCTCTTTACATGCTTATATATATGCATATCTCTTTACCTAGTGTAGTATTTACCCTTGTATGTGTAAACGCTTAGAAAAACCTCTTTTCTCCGTTGATGACTTCGACTTTCCATTAGCTACTTAGTTGTAGTTAAGGGCACTTTAGGGCTTAAAATAGTAACTTTCAGAGGTACGTAGATGACCTCTCACTGCTTTGTTACATTTCATCTATCTGCTCGAGAGAGTAAGTGTGAGAGCAGATTTGGTTCTTCGGGATGTTGCCCTGTCAGCCATTGGCATGCCTTACCTGCCGGTGAAGCTTGTGCCTCTGGGAGGTTCCATTGATTTGAGGGATATAGGCTCGATGTTGCCTGCATGTTCTTCTTGTTTGCTTGTTGTCTCTTTCACTTCTCTTTATTTTTGTCTATCTGCGTAACTTGTTTGGTCCAGTTTTTGGCTCTAAACTGGTATCTTCCCTCTTTTTTGGCATGTTGGTTGCAAATTTTCTCGGAGATCGGTCCAAACTCCCTCTTCACATTACCAGTAGCCGTCCGCTTTGGCTGACTGAAGATGTAGAGGGCATGTTGGATAGTCCGTGAAAAACCATAGAGTTGTTAGACACTGAGGTTAGCGATGATAAACTTCTGGTGAAGCAGACCCGCCGTGGCCGAAGTCCCACCTCCATTGCTGCTAGAGGTTGCGGGTTTTTCGCCTATTTTTGCTTGGCGATCCATCTTGTTGCTATATAGAAAATCTTGAGCTGGAGCTATGGATTTCGCCCTTGGAACCTGGCCTGCAGTCCCCTAGCTATCGTGAGCCATGGATTCCTTATTTGGGCATGTAGATCCAGCCTGTTGCTTTTACAGATTACATGAGCTGGAGCTGTTGATTTTGACATAGGGCCCGACCTATAGGTTTTCATGTGCTACTATGCTTATTTTTTCCTTGGGGGACGGCTGTAGTTCTACAGATTTTATGAGCTGGAGCTATTCGTTTTAGCCTTAGGGTCAGGCCTGAAGGTCTTTGGCTATCGTGAGCCAAACTACTTGCATAGGCCTGGGGTTTCGGCTTATCGCTCTACAGCTAGCGTGAGCTGGAGCTATTTGTACTGGCCTTAGGGACCGACCTGCAAATTCTTGGCTATCGTGAGCCAGGCTGCTTGTTTTGGATTGGGGGCGTAGCTTGTCGCTCTACAGCTAGCGTGAGTTGGACCTATTCGTACTGGCCTTAAGGTCTGGCCTGCAACTTCTTGGCTATCGTGATCCAGGATGCTTGTTTTGGCCCGCAGGTTTGGCTTGTCGCTCTGCAGCTAGCGTGAGCTGGAGCTTTTCGTACTAGTCTTAGGGCCCGACATGCAATTCCTTGGCTATCGTGATTCAGGCTGCTTGTTTTGGGCTGCGGGTCTAGCTTGTTGCTCTACAGCTAGCATTAGCTGGAGCTGTTCTTAATATCCTTAAAAATATGTTTTTAGCTATCATCATTCCATGTATTCAAACTCCAAAATATGACAAAACAATGAGGATGTTTACCAGAATTTCCTTGGGATCATACCCTTTTGGGTTTACAAAAGATTTGATCCCTTCAGTAATTCCGTCTTTCCCATCAATATGTTCAGCCATATAAATACAAGTACATACTTTTACAGCGGTACCTAACTAAGCGTAGTACTTCTTGAGGTTGGCGATGTTCCAGTTTTGAGGCACTGGCCTTCCATCAAGGGTTTTCGGCCATTAGGCTCCCTTTCCTAGCAGTTCGACCACCTTCTATGGACCTTCCCATGCTGCATCTCAGTTTTTCTAACTCTGGAGCCTGCTGATTTTGTTGTTCCTCAGCGCGAGGTCTCTTTCCTTCAAGGATCTTAGTCTGACCTTGCTGTTGTAATGTTGCTCCATCCATGATTTATAAGCAGCCTCTTTCAGAGCTGCCTTCTCTCTGAGTTCTTCCATATCATCCAAAATTTTCCTGATTGTATGATCGTTCTCTCATGAGACCATTGGTTCAGTCACCCTTCTATAAGGTACTGTAACCTCCTGTGAGATGATGACTTTCGTCCCAAAACATAGTCTATAAGGGGTTTCCCCCGTTGTTGTTCTCGGTGTGGTCCTGTATGCCCCTATCACACTCACCAACTTTTCATTCCAATCTCTCCTGCCCTGTCTTTGACTCTTCTCCAGGCCCTAAATCACCTTCCTATTTGTCACTTCTGTCTGATCGTTGGCCTGAGTGTGGGCAACGGATGTGAATTGATGTCTTATATTAAGGCCCGCACACCAGGACCGGAAAGTCTCGTTAGCAAATTACTTCCCATTTTCGTTCACTATCACTTTTGGGATTCCGAATCTGCACACTATGTTTCTCAAGGAAATGTTTGTAATTTTCTTCCCTGATATAGTCACTAAAGCCTTGCCCCCTACCTATTTGGTGAAGTAGTCTATTTCTAGCACAAGGAACTTCCTTCTCCCCATTGCCTTAGGGAATGGCCCCGCTATGTCGATTCCCCACTTTGCAAAAGCCCAAGGTGACTTGATGCTGGTCATCCACTGTGACCTGCCCCCTCCTGGCATCATTAAAACATGAGAGGAGGTTGTGATATGAAGGGTCAAAGATAAGAATTTATAGTGCTGCTGTTGTTTCTACTACTATGCTACCAAGATTGGTAGATAGTGGAAAGTACCAGGGTTTTCTATAGAGATGTTGGGAGTCTAATAATCAACTATACACAGCCGTGATCGGGTCGTCAAGCCGATCACGTTTCAGGAATAATCAGTGTTGGTAAAAGAGGTATTGCACGGAAGGGGGATTTGTTAAAAACTATTAACATGCAAATGATCACGAGAATAAACTATATAAACTAGCACTTTGGGAATATTTGCGTATCATGTTTAATGATTTTTCAACCATCGATTTCATCACATATGAGAACTATAACCATATTGTAGTGTTAGCGATATGTAGTGTAGAAGATGGTTAAATCTTCCCCTTATCTGTCACACAAGGGTGCGCGTATAAATTCTTCCATCGATCTCGCCTCCGCAACTAGTGGAGTTCAACAAAGGCAATGACTCATTGTGCAGGTCTGATTCTCCCCTGTGATATTGTGTTCCAGGCTGAACACTACGAACGCTCTACCTCTCAGCCTACGGAAGCAAAGGAAATATGCATATTATCGATGACTCTAGGATCAATAAGATAACCCTAGTTTGCTACCTTAGCTATCTCTACCTATAACCCTTCAGACCAATTCACTGGCTTAATAGTGCATGGTCAATCGTAATGTTAACTCAGAAACCTACATGCATACATCCACGTCGTTCCGGACTATCGTTACCCCAAGCTCATCTAAGTTTTCTTCCTCGGGGGGTATTAGTAGTGCATCACCATGAAACTAGACTACAGTGTGTGCTAACTAAGTGTGACAATCATGAAATTCATAAGAATATGAAGAACAAGCCAACATAATAATGAAAAAATACATAGAAATAGGTATATCAAATAAATCTCACAAAATAAGCATTAATACATGAATACAATCCCCATGTTAATTAACTAGTCGCTAAAAATATATCCATGAAAATATTGAATTAAATGCCATAGATCTAGGAAAATAAGGGAAAGAAAAGAAAAGAGAAGAAGAACTCTAAAGAGAGAGAGAACTCTATTTTTCCTTCCCACCTACTTGGAAAATAAAAGCTACATTATGCCTACATAGTTCACCCTAGAAGACTAAAGGCTTCTATATATAGAAGTAGGGAATTGAGCCATGAAATAGGCCAAAAAACCCAGCAGCCGCAATTTGCGCGGCAAGTGGAAAATGGCATGGTCCGTGCAACCTTGTGTAAAGCGTTTCGTACGCCACAACATGATCTTTGTAACCTCATGCAGGATGTCCCGCATGGACTTACACATTTGGTGCAACCTTGTACAAAGTGGGGCACGGATTTGCACGGGTTGTGGGTTGGTGCTTGGTTTGAAACTTGTGATTTGGGCTCCCCGTGTTGTTTGGCTTAGCCCATCAGCTCAAGGGACCTTTGTCTTGAAAAAATGGCCTAGCCCATTCTATTTCTCACACCCCGTAAGGTGGTCTTCACTTTTGGGACTTGGAACAACACATACCGAGTAAAACGGAGGGGCATGTGCCCATACTTAGCCATTTGAGAGTGATTTCAAAGCTTGGGTGTAACGGTCAGCACTGATGTGCATGATCCATGTATGGCTAATGTTAGGCTTGTGCCGGTCGGTCGTCAGGCTGATTTGTTTGCACCGCTATGGAAGAACCGCTTAACTGATTTGAGGGATCTTGTAATGGATTTTATAGTGTTTGAAAAGACAAATCCACCAGTGCTCCCACAAAGGTTTATTCTTCTCGGATCGTTCCCAAAAATCTATTCAACTCTCCGATTACAATTCTTCATCTTCTTTGTCTTCCTTCTTCAACCCTTATATCTTCTACCACGTTTGAACTCATGGACTTTAGTCTTTTACCGTCCTTGCGAATGACCTTTTATTATCTACTACCACCCATGCAGATGGCCTACTAAAATCTATGTCAAAGTGCTCACTATAAACCTACTAATAAGCTCACAAAAGAAGATATATGTACTCGTGAGGACATAGTGTCCATTAGGACATAGTGTCCATTAGATCCAATTAAGTCTACAAAACTTGGGATTCAAATAAGAAAACCAACAATGGTCAGCTAAACCCTTTGTAAAGTAAACCTAACTAAAACTAGCAATCAACCAAACAAAACATGATAATAAATGTGTCAAATGCATTGGTTAACACATGCATAAAAGGTGCATATTATCACATTCTGCAGGCTGTCTCTACACCCTAGCGCGTTCTTGAAATTTGTGGCACTCTGTAACCAGTTTTTCTGCTTTTGCCTTCATGGTTAGCCAATTGTACCCAGCTTGGACATCCCTCAGGGAAACCGTCTTAGGTCCTGGTGCCTGCTGCAGCTTCCTTCGTGGATCTCTCTGAGCACCATTTCTACTAGATCAGATTCCGCACAACTGAGCTAAGGGTCTGCGTGTCCCCTCTTGTACAACAGACCATTCTCCATGGCGTACACCAAAGGTTTCCTATTGACTGTTCAAGCCTTCCTTTCATCCTCTGGAAGTGTGTCATGCCCTAAGTAGTTTCATATAGGCATCGTCCAGTGGCTTGTCGTGCCCTATATCACATTGATTGGCCTAGAATCAATCGACCCCTCGCCAACTCGTCCACCAGGATGGACTTTGTCAAGTGCACATGTGCCAAAAATGCTAAATTGCTTAATGCGTCCGCCCTTGTGTTATGCGACCTGAAAACCCTCATGATGTCGAACTCTTAAAACTTCGCTGCAATATTTCTAACCCTGTCTCGGTACTTCATCATGGTTAGCTTTTCAGCATCGTACATATACTAGTTAGCCACTAACATGGAGTCTTTGCGTGCCTATAACTTCTTAGCCTCCAATTTCTTTACTATTTCCATTCCTGCGACCAATCCTTCATATTTCGCCTCATTGTTTCATACCGTAAACTTGACATGTAGGGAGTAGATCACCTTCGTGCCTTGTGGGTAAGATATTACTAGACCTGAGCCAGATCCTTCAACTCTATACGCACCATCCATATACAACTTCTATACATTCGTGCCTTGTAGCCTACATTGGGACGCTGTCTCTGTATTCCCTTGTTTCTCTGGCCTTTTATTCTTAGCTTCCTTGGGAATTTCAGTCAGGAAGTCCGCTATTACTTTCAATTTTATTGTTTTCCGCATTGCGTATTCAGTCACGTGCTCTCCTAGTTCCACTGCCCATTCCACCAGTCTTCCCGAGGCTTCCGGCTTGGTCAAGATTGCTTTCAACGGATGATGTGTCGGTACTACCACTGGGTGTGCCTGGAAATATTGCCTCAATCTCCTAGCTTCATGAAACAGGGCTAGTGCGAGCTTTTCCCGGCTTGTGTATCCTCGTTCAGGGCCTTACAGCGCCCAACTCACAAAGTATACTGGCCAGTGAATCTCATTCTTCTCTCTTACCAGCGTTCCATTGACTACTTATTAACTTGCTTCTATATATAAGTACAATGTCTCCCCCAATCGCGGGATGGTCAAGGTGGGGAGGATCTTTCGGTGGGCTTTGAGCCCTGTACAAGCATTCCCCGTTGGTTCTCCCAACTTTACCACCCTTTTTTATACATGCATTTTTCAGTGTTTTGAAGAAAGGTAGTGCCTTCTCTACTATCCAGGACATGAAATGATTTATGGCTGCCATCTTCTCGTTCAGACTCTGTACCTCCTTGACCGTGCCTGGAGATTTCATTTCTAGTATTGTCTTCACCTTCTTGCAGTTTGCTTGAAATCCTTGATTTAACACCATATGTCCAAAGAATTTCCCTGTCCCCATATCAATTTGGAGCTTGGTTGGGTTTAGCATCATCCCCATTTCCCTGAATCACACAAGGGTTTCTGTAACGCCCCCCACAAAAGTCTCATACTGTGTGTTTTTTATTACCATGTCATCTACATACACTTCTAGATTTCTCCCTATCTTCTTTTGGAAAATCTCGTCCACTACCCTCTGGTATGTGTCCTCCACATTTCTCATGCCAAAAGACATCATCTGTTATTCGAAAGCCCTTTTCTCATTTATGAATGTTGGCTTCTCTACGTCTTTTTATAATGTGGGTATCTGGTGATATCCCTTATATGCGTCCAGAAAACATTTAACTGGGTAGTTGGTAAAAGCATTACCTTTCGGTTGATGACCGGCAGCGAGTAGCAGTCTTAGGGGAAGGCTTTGTTCAAGTTCGTGTAGTCCACGCACATCTTCAAGCTTCCGTCTACCTTTTTCACCAGAATTGGATTAGCCAGCTATGTTGGGTATGGGATCTTCTATACTATCCCTACCGCCGCTAGCTGGGCTACCATCTAGTTGACAACGTCATTTCATTCCCTGCACAACATTATATTTTTTGGTTTAACTGGTTTGTGAGATGGCTCAATTTTCAGTTCATGACAACTTATCTCCTTAGAAATGCCTGTCATATCCTCGAGCTTCCATACACGAAAGTGTGCCTATTTTTGTTCAGCACCTTTACAAGCTCCCTCCAGACATTTGGCCGGCTTTGTCCGAATTCGCATCCCCAATTCAAATTCACCGGTCGCTGGAACATAATTAGGAAGTGTTGCACCACAATCAGTCGGATCATACCAATCCTTATCTGGACCCCCGTAAGCCCTGAAGAAAGCCCTGGTATTAGCATTCCAAGTTTGTTGGAATGCATTGGGGACATTATTAACTTGCCCGCCACAGTCATCTTCATCTCCCGGATTTGAATCAATGGAAAAAGAATGATCACCCTCACTATCTCCATCTACTTCCCCACCTTCGCCATCCTCTTCATCGGTACTACTGTGGCCTACAACGTCACCACCCCACCACCTGAAACATGGTCGCCAATTTAACCTACGTAATCATCATCAAAGACATTAAATCCCTCATGAAAACCACCATGGGGAACATAACTTCTGGACGGCTAAGAGTCACCGAACTGTGCATACCCTGAAGGTTGACTCGGCTCACCTACGCAATGAGAATCTTGTAAACCTTGAAAATCATCATGTCTTCGAAAGGCGGGGCAAGTTCCAGATGCATAGTTTTCAACATTGCTCAACAACAAAGTGAACGTGCTTGGGCTAACGCACCGGGACGATCAGAGTGGATAACAATATTTTCTAGCTGAAGGTAAAGGTCGGTTGACGAAAGACACATTCCATGAACAGTATCAAAGAATGTCTTCGCCGACATGTCTTCTTCAACTTCATAACATCGATAATGAACACAAGAAATCATCACTTCAGGCCGACGATAAAATATTCTCAGGACATGAGTAGGCCCTGGAATTTCCATCCGTCTCGAAATTACATCAACTAATTGAGAGTGGTTTAACCTTTCACTTATTCTCAAATGTTTCTCTGGAACGGGTGGGTCGTAGTACACGCCCACATTCACATCATACTTAATAACTCCTCCTCTGAA
>JAULKM010085822.1:0-11426 GCA_032355605.1 Rubia tinctorum
AGAAGAACTGAAAAAGTTTATTCAGATTATTGGAGATGGAATAAGCTGAACTACTCTTTGTAATTGAAAAGAGGAATTATTGTAGTGTAAATATTTCATATTCTTATCACTATATTTTTATAATGCAAAGCGTTTTTATATGATATTTAATAATTTTCTATGTAAATATATATTATATAATATTAAATAATTGATTATTGTGTAGCAACAAAGACCAAGTCAATTTTTAATTTTTAAAAATGAATACATTAATTTATTTTAAATAGTGCATCTTGTGTATTCTCACATATAATTTTTTTATTCCTTACTGGAGTTATAAATTACTTTATATTTTTCATTTTCGTTCATAAATCCGTGCATCTGCATGGGTGTTATCTAGTTAATATTAATATATATGCATTCCATATTTTTAATAAAGAAGACTCTAAAATGGGGGAGTGTTCATCTAATATACTCCTCGTCCCACCATTAATTGCTTAATTTAATTTTTGAAAGTTAATTACATCAATTTTTAACTATTATATTTATGTTTGTAAAAAAATCATAAAAAATATAATATAAACATGTTATGATGAATCCAACTACATATAATATGATGATAGTCTTAGATATAATAATAGAATTTAATGGTCGAATTTCGAAGTTGAGTTTGTTTGAATTTCAAAAGTCGAATTAATCAATTAATGGTGTGACAGTGAGAGTATTAAACAACAAACAAATAAATATAAGGGCGTGGGCAACGTAAAAACTTTGAACCTATTCCGCGTGACTTCAATTATTACATATTTACTTACACCAGTAGAAGAAGATGATAGAAGTAGAACCAAGCATGTTGCACGGGGCGAAAGGGACGACGACGAATACCGCTAGATTTGCTATCAGCGTGGGAACATAAATCCTAATAAAAAGATTGGATTTTGACCAAAGTTGAAACGTGTTCTCTTTATTACTCAAGCTTATCGACCCTAAAAGCTCGTTGATTATTATATGAACAAGGAAAAGGAGACAACCTCTGTGTGAAAACGGGACTTGGAATATTCACTTATTTAGGATTAGATTTGAAAATAAACACAATGACTTAATATTAGAATCATTAGACTTCCATCATAAAACTAATTGGTACTATGTAGGGTTAATCCATGATCTTATATATTGAATATATGACTGTCAACCACCAATGTGGGATTCTAACCTAACACGCTCCCTCACGTGCAGCGGTATGAATCATCGCGCAACGTGGATAGAAAGGGGTAACGGGCCAACCTGAGATACCATATTAGAATCATAGGTTCTTATCATAAAATCAATTGGTACTATGTAGGGTTAACCCATAATCTTATATATTGAATTATATAACTGTCAACCACCAATGTGAGATTCTAACTCTAACACTTAACAACCTTAATATATCATCAAATGGAACCTTAATACTTCTCATGTCCATGAGAAATTGACACAATTCTATTTTCGTCTGTTCCAAATAAATTGACACAATTTAATTCTTATTTAAAGTGTCGAAAAATGAACTTATACATTTACTATATTATCTATCAAAAGATTGATTAAATATACTGGTTAACTCTTCCCTTATCAAAATATCATTTATATATTTCTCATTAATACTTTCTCCTCATTTTATATAAAATACTAATTCAAAAATAATTGTGTCATTTTATCTGAGAGGGAGGGAGTATATCATCAAATGGAACTCAAACTCCCTAACAGTTGCACTGAGATTACAATTTGTTTTGTTCGGTGGTGTCAAGTTGGTACTGGGCGTGCATTTGTGGAAAAGTCAAAGGCATATAGGACTGTGGTTGTGGGCATCAAAACTGTAGCATGCGCTGTGTTTGTGCGGCTGTGCCCACCACCACACAAATGTGAACGATACTCAAAAGTCAAAGGTTCTCTTTGGTACGTGCCTATTTATTTTTTTAAAATTAAATATGTATTCTACCTCAGTTCTTGCCTACGTATAAATACAATATTGAAAGACGTTTTTTCACCAATTATAGAAAGACCACGATTTAAATTATAAATTAGATAAAACTAAGATAAAAAAATTTTGATTGTATTAATTGGGCATAGGTTTATAACCACTGCATGTTATATAATAAAATTTTAATATTGTAATTAGTTTTTTTTACCAATCTATAATTTTAATTCAACACGTCTTTCTATATGTATATGTAAATGATGTTATCACCAAAACTGTCTATATATAGAAGTGGCAATTGGACGAGATCGGGAATAAATTATACGGGAAATTAATAAATGGGTAATTAAGAGCATCTCTAATGCAAGGATCAAAATGATAAAAGTTTCTAGTCACATTATCATAATAGAAGCTCATGGTGAAAACTCATCTCCAATACAAGGGTCTCTTGCAACCTTCAATCTGACATGGTTCAAATTTGAAGTGATCCATTCAAATAGACTTTTAGATATTGAAAACTCATATTGACGCCTGTTAATACTCCTAGTCAACACATTTGCCAAAAATAGATCACTTTTATGTATTTGTTTAAATTTAATTGCACAAATTACACATGATCTCGGTTTTTCCAGAAAAAAATATAGGTTTAATTATTTAGATATTAATTAAGTTGTTTTATATTTTACATTATACTACTTAAAGAAATAAAATATTTTAAACTATATCCTACAATTCTAAAAATAAATAATTAGTGGTGAATTTTAAATTTGTATAAAATTTAAAAATAATTCAAATATCATGCAAATTTAAGTTTAAAAATATATATTTATACAATTATAACGTTCAAAATAAAATAAAATTGTTTGTTTAAATTAAGTTTAACAATAAAATAATCTTAAAAGAACAAAAAAAATTAAAACTAAAATTTTAAAAACTAAACTAAATTAAAATAGCTAAATTGAACTGATTGTTCAAATTAGAGGTGTAAATGAACCGAGTTGTTCGTGAAAAACTAGCGACATTTCGATCAAAGCTCGTCTCAGATTAAAATTTGACCGATCTCGAGCCGACCTCGAGCCGACCTCGAACAGTTTTTGAACTCAAACTCCAAATCAACTGATAGTGTTCGTTAAACTTGTCGAATTTATCGAGTCAATATAATATATTTTTATTAAATATAATATATTATAAAATAAAAATATTTATCATGGCTCGAATTCAAGCTCGAGCTCGAACACAAACTCAAACAAATTAAATTCACTGGAGGTCGAACTCGGGCCAAGTTTTTATAGGCTCGATCAAACTCGAGTCGAGCCCGATCTCGAGAAATTTCGAACGAGTTCGAACTCGAACAAAGATTGTTCGATCTCGGGCCGAATCAACTAATATTTTTCGCTAACCTCGTCAAGTTTATCGAGCCAACATGTTATATTTTTAAATATTTACTTTTATTATATATAATATAATATAATGTAAATAAAAAATATATAATATATTTATTTCTGGCTCAAGTTCGAACTAGATTAATTTCACTCGAGTCAAGTTCGAGTTCGAGCTTGAATTGTGATTTTACAGGTTCAATCGAAACGAACCGAGTTCGAAATACTTCAAACGAGCTAAACTCGAACAAACTCGTTAACAACTTTAATTAGGAGTATGATAAATTTTGAAAAATGTGTCCATAAAAATAGTCACTGAAGAGTAAAAAAATCACGCTTTAGTTGAGTCAAATTACACTAAATAATGTTTTCATCAAAATACGGGAATTGATCGGCTATTAATTGGTAACCATAAATACCCAGTTTTAAATGGGCAAATGAGAAGATTGGGATCTCAATCTCAATTATCCTTGTAACTCAATACTATAAAATCAATTTAATTACAATCCCAAATTAAAAAATAAGGGGAATTTTCCATCCCATTTGCTTGTCTTTGATGGGTCCCAATAGTTATTGAGATTGATTGCCCCCTCTACCTATATAGAATGAGCCAAAATTAAAATGAAAAATATTTCAAAATAAAACGGAAGTCATTATAAAAGGACCTGATGAAGGTAGTATGTTAGAGTATCCATAGTGGTTGCTACTTAAGCAATTCCAATGGTTTCCTCTATTTTTTAGTTGTTACAATAGTTTTTTTTACAGTTGCTACAGTGCATTTACTCCAATGATTTACTCTATATTTTCTTTCATAGCCTTCATATTTTAATGATTTTTTTATTTTTAAATATTTCATTATATTGTGAAATTATTCCAATTACATGTTTACTTTGAATGGATATTTTTATTTCATCATAATATTTTTAATTCATTCATAGTAAATTGCAACTTTTTAATCATTTCATCACCGTTATTCTTTAAATATGAGTTTTATGTTAATAAAATAAATTGATTGTAGTGATTGAATGATATATGATCATATTTGATTATTAATAAATAGATGTAATTGAAATATAAATGAACTATCTTTTCTAAAATTACTGTTTAATTAATAAAATTTTAAATATTTATTATACATGAGTAATTATATACAATGTACAAAATAAATAGCAAAAGAAAATAGTCAAAATAGACAATAAAGCAAAAGGAAAGAAAATAGTGTAAAACAAAAAAAAAAGTGAAAAAAGGAAGGAAAAGATACAAAACCACAAATACCGCAGCAACAGTATACTCTATATATGGAGTAAAACTGTAGATGCGGAAACGCTGGTTAAAGTAGTGTAACATTGGATTGAATTTTTTGGGTTTTCTCCCACGTGACACGAAAAGATCCAGTTCATTGCAGGTACTCTAACCCTATTTTTCTTAACAAGAAGAACTCTTTATTTAGGGAGGATCATTGCAGAGTTTTAAAAATCACTTCTAAATAAGAAGTTGGTATATCTTTATTTTATTCATGAAATATCAACCAATCAATAATTGACATTTAACATAAATTGTTTTGTATTTTTAATTAGTTATAATTTAAAATAAAAAAGAAAGAGTTCATCTCTTGAAAGACGGTCTTTCCATAAGTTATGGAAAGACCAAAGTTTAAACTGTAAATTTAAAGAAATTAAAATAAAATTTCTGGGTTGTATTAATCGGGACATAAACCTATCACTCTTAAATGTTGCATAATAAATTTTTAATATTGCAACTAAAACCTTTTACTTTTTGATAATTCAAATTCAACTCCGTCTTTCCATATGCTTATGGAAAGACGGTATTTACCAAAACTTTGCCAAAAAGAAATGTTTAAGAAGTACTTATTTAAAAAGATTCATTATTAATAATTAATCCTTACATACTTTTTATTAAAATTCGTAATGTGCCACTTAAAAAGTGTTGCATATATATATATATATATATATGCCCTTAAAGCTACAAAGCCTCTCTCCGTGATTCCCGTGAATATCGTAATCACATGTCAAATTATAATACGGTTGCGTTATGGCGTATTTACATATGCTTGATTTTAGAAACATTCTTCCCCAACGCTAAAGTTGTAGTCACACACATTTTCTTACTTCCACCAAACACTTAATCAATAATTTTAATATTTTATATAAACACATATTATTACTACTTGTACTCATTATATTTGTGAAGTGTATGTAATTATAAAAAAATTAAAATGTATTTCATTTCGTTTTAAACACTCGATAATGTTAAGGTCTGAATTCTATTATTGTACAGTAAAAAACTAAACTAAATATATATTTAATCATCAATTTTAAATAATATTTAAATTCTTAAATAAACTATTTAATATACATGCATTATTATTTATATCATAATTTATCACTATATTATTAATTTTTATTTTTAATATACTAGTAACAAATATAATTATATAATTTAATTGGTGGGCGTAAAAAATAAATATCAAAATTTATAATTCATACACTTTGTTAATTGTATTTTTCTATAAAATTTTAGAATGTTAATTTTAAAATGATTTAATCTACTCTTGATTGAGTATTAAATTTTTCGTTATAAATTTTATTGGAATTAAATATGATAAAATTTACCATGTAAATAATAAAATGATTGTCCAAAATATATACGTATCAAAGCGAGAGTTTGGATATGAGGTTATGAATATAGAAGTTCAAATTCGAGTCAATAAAAATACATCCACATCATATTCGAGACTCAAATAACTCTTACAGACATATTATTTTTGGTTAAAAAATCTTGGCAATCGATGTTCACCAAAATGCGTTCCCATTACCGGTTCTCTTAGCACGTAATATTTCTCACAAGAGCGCTATTGCTTTTTCCCCGTATTATTACAAATCCAAATAATGGAAGACAGCTGTTGAGCAGTGGCTTGACCTTTGATTAGTTTAGCACATTGGGTATTTGTCTTTGATGACTAGTTGACCCTTGTCTGTATATCCACATATCTCGAAACGACAATGATCAAGATTGTTATTTTCCCGCCATAAAATGCTATCACTACTGGCGTGTCACAATATTTTTTGACTTTCAACGGTTGAATTAAATAATATTTAATATTTTTTGTCAAAAATAATTAAAAATAATTAAATTTTATATTTAACAATATGTATTATAATAAATTTAATAGGACATCATACAATAGTTTATATATTTATACATTAATTTAATTTTATTGTAGTTAAAGTTGAGAAAATTTGACTAAATGTTAAATTGTACTCCCTTTGGTCTAGAAATATTGTCCCAAAACTAATTGACACACTTTAAAAAAAAGTGAAATGAGCGGATGAAATTGTACGTGGGAGTAAAAGTAAATTGAGTGGATAAAATTAATCTTAATTTTACCAAAAAGGGAAAGTTTCAATATTAAAATACCAAATAAAAAGAAAATTGTGTCAATATTAAAAAATCGGAGGGAGTAACTTAAAATGAAACAGGGGGAGTATCGACTTTTGTACTCCATATGTCCTACCACAACTTCCCACTATACTATTTTACGTTATTCACTAGTCAACTTTGACCACATATTTAAATATATATATATATATATAAATAATAATATTATCACATGTGATATTGTTCGATTCATTGTAATAAGTAGTTTCTAAATACTATCAATTTTTTATTTATCATCATTATACATAATTAAACGGTCAAATATTTTTCTTGATGATTGTCGAAAAGTTTATATTAAATTTGAAAAGTTTCTTGATAATTGAGATGTTCACTTACCATTTTAAAGTTGCATCGTTATCGACATTTTGACGTTGGCGTCATAATAGGATTAGCGTGGATGCAATGATGAAGACAGACAACAAAATATCGATGAATTGGATGCCACAACTCACTGTACTAAAGAGATTGAGAACATATTCGGGCGAGGCTTTCCGTGATCACATGACGAAAATCAGTGCCATTATTATTTTTGTGTTACAGGACAAAATTATTAATCAATTATTACAAACTGACACAAATAAAATGGACAGCCCGGCCACTTCTTCTCCCAAAAGGCGATGATGCTCGCCCGCAGCGGCCCACCCGACCGACACCACGGCCTTTGACGGACTGGTAAGTCACGGTAACCCAACATCAAGAATCATGGGTTGTCCACTACTCGGTGCGCACCAGAGACTCCAAGCACCCATTGGCTCGCAAGCAAGCCAAGTTAGCCCAGGAATTCCCCACACGATCGCTGCCGAGACTCGAACGCTGGACCTTCTTCCAAACAAACCCATGTCCCAACCACTGGGGTACACCCGTGGGTGTCAGCCCGGCCACTTCTTCCTTAAACAGGAGGTGCACTCTTTATATTTTCCTAACCTTGCCATTCCAGATTCTAGGGCTTCATTAGTCGTTCTGTGGCCATTCAATTTATTTATTTATTTTTCATTTTCCTCTGATATACTTATAACATTTATAGGTTTTAAAATAAAAGAGCCGAAGTCATGTCGTTAATTAAATCAATTCATTAAAATTCATCTACCTTTAGTGACATGTCCTATGCATGATAAAGTCGTGCCATCTTTTAATTTTTATAATTATTGTCATGGAACTATTTTCGATCGTTCACTTTGGTCATTTAATTTTTTCGATCAATTTTAACCATTAAATTAGTTACTGAGAAAAGTTAATCCCCCATTTATCCAAGTGCAATTCAATTGAAATTTACAATAGTATTTTAGTATTTCTTTAACAAATTAAATCAGTTTATAAAAGTGTTACCATATTCTCATCACACAGAAACTCCACTATGGTCGGCAACATCATCCTACCATCATTTCAGTCAAGAGGAGAAGAACGCAACGCCGCCAGAAACTCCACCTCTAAAATTTCTCCGATTGCAACTTGTTATTTGATGGGCCATATGCAAATTAGATCATTTGCTTGTTGCTTGTATCACATGTAGATAAGAATTTCTGCTCTGTCGCCTGCATTTATTGGTTTGAGATTTTTTTTCTACATTGACTGTAGATATCGAGCTTCCTGTGTATGTCTTCTCCTCCCCTTCATTGAAACAGTAGTGGGATAGCGTCATTTTATACAATGTTATCTCCGTGTGACGCTGATAATTCTCTCATTAACCGATTTAATATGTTAAAGAAAGACTAAAATATTCCTGTAGACATCACTTGATTTACATTTGAATTGTTAGACTAAATCATATAGAAGAATAGTATTAGAGTTCAGCTTACTCTCAAACTCTTTTATGTAGTCTTCTATATATTCGATCACTCAATAATATTAATCATTACGGGAAATATTCTCTACATCATGGTATCAGAGATTCTGAACCACAATTAAAACTCTAATACTATTTTTTATATGACTTAGTCTAACATGAACATAATTAGTTGATTTAACATACGAAAGGAAGGGGAGATGGTTAACTTGTCTTAGTTTGAAAATTAAAAGTGCAACGACCCTAATTAATGAAGGTAAAGGAATAAAGATGTGATTTTGCCCCTAACTTTATAACGAGACAACGAGCTTTGTCAATATGATAAAAATGGTTTTGACTTTTTTTTTTTCTATTTTAAAAGTTGGATAATGAAGAATTGTTACTGGAAAAAGTTTAGTGATCAAAGTAATTTGATCGGGATAGTTCGATGACGACAAATCCGTTTGCCTAAAAGTAATTTCCTACAAAATTATTAATTTTTAAATCTCCTAAACTCGTATGGAGAATTAGAGATCATCATGCTCTCTCCGACAGCCCCACCACGCGCTTGCCTACAGAGAGCGCTGCTCTTTCCTCTTTATTATATATATGCGTTAACGTTAACCAAACACCCCCAACACACGCGGTTCTATCCCTCTCCTCACCCAACCACCCGTTGCTCCCAAGCTACCAATTCACCATCCTGCAGATCAGACACTAGTATGACGAAACGAGGAAGTTGCGTCTTTCTGTCTCTGCTTGTACTGATTTTGCTGGTCGGCGACTCAGCTTGCGCTCGAATCTTACCAGGTATTCTATAAATATGCCGCCCGCCTTCTCTTCTTCTGCAAAACGGAGATTAAGATTAATTCACTCAAATTTCTGTGCAGCTTCAGCTTCAGCTTCGTCCGTGTCGGTTATGGAGGAGGCCGCCGACATGGCCAATGTAAGAACCGATTAATGTTGTTGTCCTGTCATCACATGCGAAAAGGCTAAAATGTGTGTTCTTATTAAAATTGTTGTGTTACAGCTGATGGGATCTGAGGAATGCGGTGGAAATGATGAAGCCTGCGTTAGCAGAAGGATGATTGAGGATGCGCACTTGGATTATATCTACACTCAGCACCACAAGCACAAGGGCTCACCCCCCTAATAAAATACTAGTAGTTTATCCAAATTTCTGCTATAGAGTATAGCTAGAAGACAATGGCGCGACCAGAGCAAGAGTGAGGGAATCTGTGCAAAATATAGACAAATATGTAGCTCGTGTCGATTGATGTAGAAATGGGGCATTAGATCGATGCTCCTATGATATGCTGGTTTTCGTAATGTAATGGTCGATTTTTGTTGTTTCAGTTAATCAGATGAAATATGTCGCAGCAGAAGTCGTTCTCATTCGATAATAAAAACTGAAAAGAGGTGGATGTAGCCAGGGTAATTGGCTCCAATCAGCCCTTCTTATATTGAATCTAAAGCAACAACGAAACACAACTCATTCTTCAACGATGTTTCCTTTCCACATATCAAAAATCCAACCAGAGAAATCACTGATATAAGTTTTACATGGGTTTTTATCACAAGTATTAAACAGAAGAAACCGTTACATGGTTAGCACGAAGTCACACCCTTAGCTGCAAATGAAGCAATCAAGCGATTCAAGCCTATTCCATCTACAATCACAAGCGAATAGAGCGGTTCCTGTCCAAGGGAAAAGCACTACTACACCTTTCATCAACGCAATCCACCATGATGCTTGGCGAACCTTCCCCTAAGACCTCGATGACCACCTCTGCCTCGACTCTGTCTGGCAGCCAATTGCCGCTCGCATAAGACGTGCATCCTCATCATTTATCTACATGATATGCACTCAATTTATGGTTTTCATCATCATCCTAATATACATCAGGTGAAGTTTAATTTTTAACTTGAACCTCTGACTTAATACAAGAGATGATTTGAGTTGGTGTCTACAGCTAGTAAGAATAACTATAAACTCGCAGTAAAAGTCGCCCGCTGCACCATAAAAAGATGGGCTCAATTAAGATAACTCCCACATACGTACTAATGTATAATATACGTACTTCTGTTTACTATTATTCCTTCACCATTAACACCCAACATTGCATTGCAAGAAAACATTTATCCTGACTCTCAACTATAACAGCACTTACATAAACACAAGCACTTGATCTTCAGTGCACCTGCTCATGTAGAGAGAACATACCAAGAGCACCACCTCTGATCAACTCCCGACATAGCATATCCGTCAAAACTGTCCAATTTTCACCTCAAAAAGCTAATGACTTCCCTGCATATTTGATGAATGGGCAACAAAATCACAAAGGTATAAGTGTGCGTCCAATTAAATTATATCATGCAAAGTAGTATTGGCAATTTCAATCCTTCATTCTAACACGATTGGTTAATGAAGAAGGTTGCATTTTCTAAGACGAGAGACATTCACTTTTATTGCAAGTCATGTAAAAAGAGTTCAACAATAGTAGTTGTCCGCGACTCTAAACAGATAGAGCCAGGGAAAGCTCCTTGCGAAGTGCAAGAAGGTAATGACAACTAATTCCAACTGAAGCTGGAGTATAATAACCACAATTGAGACAGGAGTAAACAGTGAAGGTATTGAGAATTAAACTGATAACAAATGACCAGTTTGGTGAGGGTTTCTCAAGAAAATGAAAAACTTACTAGTTAATATGCTTTGACAACCCCAACTCAACAGCATCATTTTCCGATACGCAGTTTGAGTGAACTATGAAATCCTTGGATGCATCGTCACTTATAGTACCCAACTTATTATCGGGCCATGGTAAAGCAGCATAGACAGCTCCCTTGAACATCCACTGGTTTTGTTCTTCACAGTAATAATCTTCAAACA
>JAULKM010085831.1:0-11425 GCA_032355605.1 Rubia tinctorum
AGCGTGGCCGGAAGTGAAGGACCGGATGTTGACAAGAAGGCCGACGAGTTCATCGCGAAGTTCAGAGAGCAAATCAGGCTTCAGAGAATAGAATCGATCAGGAGATCAACTGATCAGATTGCAACAAAACAAGTTCGATAACTAATATTATTGATTTTCATGTTTTCGTTTTCATGCTTTTTTTTCTTCTGAATTTCCCAATGTTTGTGGGAATCAAACTACTAAATACTGAGGAATCCTCAAATGATACATTTAGCTATGCAACTTTGTATTCTTGAACATAGCATGGCTATTGGTTATCATGCATCTTAATTGGCTATTTGCTTTGGGATTTAAGTAATGCAAATGGATGGACAATTATTATGTCCATTTTTACTGATAAATTGATAACGATGTTAGTTTTTGCAAGATGAGATTTGTTTATGTTGTGGAGTAAAAAGAGCAAAGCTATTGTTGAAACGGTATATCTCACGTCAGGTTCTTAAAGCCTAAATGACTTATATATATGGGCTTTGGTCACATTCATTTTGTATCAAATGGTTTAAAGATGAAAACCCAAGAATAAGATGCCTTAAAATTTAAAATGGTATTAGAGCCCAGATTAGATTATTGGGTAGATGTGTAGATCCCATTTAATTTGGTCTGATATGGGGTCGTGGAGTATTTTCACGTTGGCACATGAGGGACATGATAGATATACTCCCTCCGATTTTCTAACGTATCTCACTTTCCTTTTTGGGTTAGTTTTTTAACATTGGCTACTTCCTCTTTTAGCAATTTCTAGATTGTTTTCATCCACTCAATTATTTTTTACTCTTTCAATGCATTCTCCACCACTAAGTTAACATTTTATAAGTTTAAGTGTCAAAAGCAATGGAGTCAATTTTCGAGAATAGGAGGGAGTATCCCACATCCAAAATTTTGTAGTCTTGTTTTTTTTAATAAGAATTAAAATCAAACTTTCTCTGTACTTGGACTCGAAGGATGATCATCATCAAATTCTTGGATTATGACACGAGCTAAATTTGTCACCGGAGTACTCATGAAGAAAAATGATTTATTTTGAAAGTACATGAAGATCCGTTTCAGTTTTTCATTCAAAAATAAATTTTGCATTTAAGATAAATATTTTTTACCAGTTTACCAAACTAGCTAAAACTACTTAATTTATCAGTAAAACATCTTAGAACATCTCCAATGCATACTTCAATTTCGTAAAAGTTAGTTGCCACGTATAACTGACTGGTGCAACGGCCAAAATTATTTCTACAATGCGAGCATTACTCCAAATAGTCAATCTGAAGTGGACAGTGAATACAACATGGTGTAACACTGTCAAATAAAGTCTCTTTTCTACGAAGTTCAAAATAAATCATCGGTGTCTAACCTTTTTAATTTTAGCCAAAATTTCCTATGGTTATAGTCGTGAAGAAGCATTATGTGCATCACTATAATTTGTATTTGCTAGGATCAATTCACGACTTGATCTGACACATTCATTTAACATGTTATTTAAATGTGTTTAATCAAAGTGGTCGTGATCATAAATATCAAATATCAATCAATTTTACTGAACTGAATAGAAATATTTATAAATTAAAATAATCATGGATCTAATCTTCCCAACTTGTGAGGCATTTCGCACCTTATCATTATCCCAATCTGCTCACATGATTAGAATCATATTAGATGCTTTATTCCACAATCTTTTTACTAGTGGGATGGTTAGATTTTCATGTACAAGAAAATTAGAATATGCTAACCGTGAATGAAAGGGTGACTCTAGTCCTACAAATTATGCTTTCCTTTAGTTCTCCAAGTATCATTCCTTTGATATCTTCCCTGATAACCTGAGACTGGAGACGGTAAATGGGTGGACAGATCGAATGCAAGTTGAATAATATTCGTGATCTGAAAATGTGTGCTTTATTTTGATCCGATCTATATTAATGAACCTGCTAGGTCTATCGACTCAATCTGTCTGATATGTATTTTTTAACTTGTAATTCATTTATTAATATCCAACTAAATTTAAAAATAAACAACATATTTTACCCTGCATCATTTTGCCACGCCTTCCAGGTAAAAGTTAGAAGTTCGAGAGTTTTTCTACAATGAAGAATATATTTTTATCTTCAAGCTACAAGTATTTGATCCTACCACAAAAGTTGAAATTTTCATCAGCATAAATTCCTCAAGGAATTAATCAGCACAAATTCTATTTGAGCTTTTCTTTCAGGAATTACAAGTTTTCTTCTTAAATGTGGACTTGTAGATAGGGCAAGTCCAAAATATATATATATATATATATATATATATATATAAAATTGTGATGAGTATTATTATAAATTATACTGTATATTATAAATTCTATAATTCTCTTCACTTGTTACACAGTAAATATATTAATTTCAAATAATCAAGTTATATTAGTACATTAAAAAATTAATTTTGCCACTGCTTGTAGGGATGACAGTGGGTCAGATTTTATTGGAGGTTCACCCTGCATCCGTCCCAATGGGGCGGTTAAGGATGTAGTTTTTTGGGGGTATGACGGGTATGGATATGGAAATTGACACACGTCATGGGTACTGGGTCGGGCATGGATATTAGTTCATACTCGCTCCACCCCCACCCACACCTCACTATACCCGCTATGTATACACTAATTTATTATATAACAAACTATTATTTTTCCATGGACCATAATACACATGTTTTACTTATAATATTTTCATGTAAATATTATTAAACTTTTATTATTAAAATTAGGTTTTTTTGGAGACATAAATTGGGTGAGTAAAATGGATTTGAAGTGGATATGAAGACTCGAGTGGGTGATGGGGTGGGGTTGGATTTTAGATAATACTCAATGGGGCGGGTGTGGATCTTAATAATGTACCCGTCATGGGTAATGAGACAGGTACTGGTAAAAAATTTTAAATAGGCATCAATGTGGAGGTATCATAATTCATACCCACCCTTCCACACTGTCATCCCTACCTGCTTGTAGGGCCACCGCCTACTCATAAATTTCAAGGCAATGGACTCTTCATGGGTTACTTCAAGGCTGGGTTAAGATACATCTATTGGGCTAAGCTATGAGCGACCCACATCCTTTTTGGGCCTCCGTACCTTTTTATCAAAGTTGATATCCAAATGCAGGGCCCATACAAAGTAGTGGATTCAAGGCCTGAAAAGCACCCTAAGAATCAACAAAATCAAACAAATTACAACATAAATGGATATAAAATTATGGAAAATTTTATAGTACTGTAGAGTGAAAGTTCAATCATGCTCTACAATTGTTAGATTAAAAGTTGATCTAATTTTAAACTAGATCTACATGTTATTATGCATGATTGAACCACATTATAGTATTATATTTATTACTAATAAATGTAAGATTGTAAGGAGTGATTTTTTAACGTAATTTAACTAACCAACAATATATATATATATATATATATAAAATTGGGATCATCTGATAACACTTATCTTATGTAAGAATACTCATTTATGTGAGAACAGATCCAAACCATTGATATAAAACAATCAATGGCTGAGATGGGCGAAATTTTGTCTCACTAATTCCTAAATTCGTTGCTCTGAATTCGAGTTATAAGAATTCGGATCTCACCCATCCCAACATAGTCGTCGAAACTTTCCACCTCCCTCTTGCAACCACCTCTCTCTCCGGCACCTCCCTCCTGCAACAACCACAAGAGTTATCGATTGTTTTTTTATACAAATTGATAGGTAAAAAATAATTTTAAAAAAGAATATTTTAATAAAGCAATAGGTCGTATCTAAAAGTTGTTAAAGATAAAGAAAATATTGTGAAAAATTAACAATATTGTGTATTTTCATTTAAATGAAACAGTGGGAATTTGTCTAGAAATAGTTATGTTGCAAATAATTAACAGTAAACCCTTACTTACTAAGGAAAGTAATAAAAGTGTCAAATTCTAACGAATCCAAAGCAATCGAGGATGATCTATTATTGATAGTGATGTCAATCTCTAACCCGAACCGAGAAACCAACATGAACTGACACAATCGAACTCAACTCGAAACTCGAATCTGACCCAAGAAATATTAACCTGAACCTACACCTAACACAACCAAACTCAACTCAAAATCCGAATTTGACCCGAGATATATTGACCTGAACCCGCACCCGACACGACCGAACTCAACCAGAAACCCAAATATGACTCGAGATATATCGACCTGAACCCGCACCTGACACAACCGAACTCAACCTGAAACCCAAATCTAACTAGAGATATATTGATACGAACCTGATGTGAACCCAAAACCATAATCAAGCTGAATTCAATTTAACTCGATAAATGTGATATTTAACCCAACATGTATATAAATCAATCTGCACTGCGATACATGAAGTTTTCGATGAAATTATGATCGCTCCCTCCCACACACTGTTTTCGTACATATTCACTCAAAGTAAAGTAGTAGATCGATGCCACGTGCTAGTAAATTATCATTTCAATGATGATTCGTGTAAATGATAAATTATCAGTCCAGAACACCTTTAAATTATGCTTTTGATCTCATTCTGCTGTTTATGGAAAATTCTGGATTAAAATTGTTCTTGGTTCAGGTTGATATCGCGTGAATGGCTGATCCTGGTAAATAGCCATAATGGGATATGCCTTCTGGTGATGAAGACAACTCGAGCATGGGAAAAAGCGCGCAACTGATCAAGATCCCAACTTCCTGATCCGAAAGCAATCAGCTTGAACTATTCTTTAGTTATGTATAGCCAGATTATTTCATTTTTGTATGCATAAGAAAACAAAGATCTGATTTTTAACTACCTCAGGATAACTTGAGGACTATTTTTGGCAGTTTTGTTATAGTAAAAGAACTAATTAGGTACTTCATTTTTTCACATTCAAGTTTTTTTCACATTCAAGCCAAGGTTTATCCTATTGACAAATATAAGAGAGATCAATAATGAATGCATCAATTCACTACCCTAATTTGAGGTATAAAAAGAATTGGGGAGAATATAATCTACAAACAAACACAAAAAACTAGCTATTCTATGATCTCATCCTCCCTCATCAAGAATATGATCACAGGGATATTGATGAAACAATAAGTCTAGCACTCTTAGAGAATCTTGAACAAAATATGAACATCAAAAGAATTGATGATAACATAAACGACTGAAAGTACGTTCTTATCTCCTGTATTCCAAGTTCAATAACTTCCATTTTCTTCCCATATCGATTTCTTCTTTCCATCAAATAACCGTTTAAGTAATCATCCATGGAGATCATCTTATCAAAACTGGATGAAATCATGTCGAATGAAGTCCCTCCAACTGCAATGTGACTTAAACATCTCTAAGAATGCAGCAGACTAGTCATTGAGAACTTTCAGAAATTCACAAAACAGACATTGTCAATGCATGCCATTGTCATAACCTTGTATGCCTTACAATAGATACAAAACCAACATACATTAAAGGATGTGATGTTCATGAGATTGAACCTCTTAAAACAATACCTTGAGGAGGTTGCATTATCTTCGTATATCTGCAGGAGAAAATGAAATTTAGCACAGCTGAATAGGTAAAACTAAGAAAAATAACATGGCATTCATCAAACCTCGAAGGTGAAGGCCATTGGTATTCGTGAAACATCATACATGTAATCTGTTGCAGTACCATGAGTGAGATACATGGGCATATCAAAAAATAATATCAGTCTTAGGTAAAGAACTTATGTAACAAACAACAACAGATCGGTTAAAGAGATACAAACCCAACTGGGCCTCATCAAGCAACATCTCCCAAGTATCGCCCACCCTCTCACAAACTGCCAGCATAGCAACCAATATCCTAAAAATAAAACAAAACAATGACATCTTCACCAAAAAATTAGAATGGAGGAAAACAATTTGGGTATCTGGAGCACTATAAGCCATCTTCACCAAAAACTAATCTTGCCGGGAATATATTTAAAAGTTTTCATCAACTCTCTTTTAAGCTTTTCATGTTTTAATATACATTATTTAAGCATAGTATTTCAAGACACGTGCTTCACATTGGGGTTCAAATACGTGTGCAATTTCCGAAGATATCATGCTCAACTATTCTCAATGGATACGCATGACAAATAATAGCACGTGCAAAGTACTCACAGTAGGTTTTTTTATCAAATTCAACTGAATATAAACCAGATTTTCTAGCTAATAAACCTTTACAAATTTTTGCATGCCTTTTAGGATTTTCTATACCATATTTACCTGCGGTGGGGTATGTATTTATACCACATAAATTGTAATGAGTACGCAATTCATTTCCCCCAGGTATTACTTTTTTTTATATTATTTATAGTCTAACCATACCATCGAACGCTTACACAGCACCACCTGCTCATTTTCATCAACTGGAATTTCCAGATTGGTGCTACCAATTTGAGAATTCACATCCTCAAAATTTTCTACAATAAAAGCAGTAATATTATCCATCACCGCCTGCAAAAAAATAGAGAATCAAAATTAGAAAATAAAGTTGTAGACAACAAACTTTGTTTTTACTATCCCAACAAATACTCTATTTTTCTAAATTTATATCTTCCATTTTTTAAAATAAATCTACAGGTCTCAATTGCTTCTTCCTAAATCAATTCAATCAAGGCAGAATAAGAGCTCAAATCAACGAAAAAAACGTACTCCATATACTCTATAATAATATTATTATTAAAAAAACATTCACACACTCAACCATGCAAAGTTTGAGGTCGAAGAATAATACTACCACTTAATGGTATCGTAATAGAGTTCGTACTTCTTCTTCGCCTTCCGAAACGTCGAGTTTGTCAGAAAAACGGTGAATAATACTTCTGGAACAAGCGAGAGAGAGCAGTCGAAGGCAGAGATGGAGGAATCGAAGAGAGAGAGAGAGAGAGAGAGCAGTCGAGCAGTAGGAAAAGAGAGAGAAATGGAGATGGATGGTAGGAAGAGAGACAGCAGCAGAATGCCTAGGGTTTTGAAGGAAAAACATATAACCTTAGAGTGAGGCTTATATAGTGTGACCAAAAAGCATCAACGTCTGAGATTAACTCTAATTAAAATCGATGGTTGAGATTATTTTATCCATTTTTTGAAGAAATATCGATGGTTTCTTCTCTTTTTTTCCTTTTTCTTATTATTGATGTAGTCTCTGTAAAATTACATGTTTTTACATGTTATTATTTTTTTTCCTTTTCGAATATTGAAATTTTGAAAAAAAATTGTATTTTATATTTTATCATTCAAATACATGTTATTATTTGTTTTAATTTTAAAATAAAATATTTAAATTTATAAAAAAATTACAACATTTAAAGTAAAAGGCATTATGGAATGTCCATAAGTTTATGGAAAGTCCATAAGTTTGTGGAAATGTCGTATTTTCTGAAACTTTTTCTTGAAATATTATGCATATCATTACTAAAGAATTGTGTAAAATATTACAAATGGTGAATTCATTTTTTGGGTTGGTTCATTCTAGATAAAACTATTATGCTATTTGATTAAATGCAAGTTGATTCGGGTTATGTTAGTGCAGATATCAATAAAATATTATAAATGGTAAATTCATAATTTCATTCAAAATTATTTATTTAATAACATGATGAGTTTGTCTCTTGAAAGACGGTCTTTCAATAAGTTGTAAAAATACTAAAGTTTAAACTGCAAATTAGAAGAAATCAAGTTAAAAAATTTTGGTTGCACTAATCGGGTTATAACCTTATAAATACTGAACGTTTTATACTAAATTTTAAATATTAAAACTAAAATCATTCACCTTTCTATGATTCAACCCCGTCTGTCCATATGACTATGAAAATACGGTTTTCCCAAAACTTTGCCTACTATACTAAATTATAAAAACTAAAGTAAAGTATTATTTACAAAATATCATCCAATGAACATAGAAAAAATCTTGGGAAATACCGTTTTTCCATAAGTATATGGAAAGACGGGGTTGAATTAGAATTATATAAATGTAAAAGGTTTTAGTTGCAATATTAAAATTTTATTATTATATTTGTAGTAGCTATAAATTTATGATCTTCTAATTTACAATTTAAACTTTGGTCTTTCAATAACTTATGGAAAAACTGTCTTTCAAGAGACGGACTCATGAACATATACTTATTTCTACCAATGTGGAAGTTATCATTAAGGTGGAAGTTTTACATTAATTAAAAAATTAGTCGAGAAAGTTTGTGTTATAGAAAGTGAAGCAAGAAATAATTACATGAAATCAATCTTTTTTTTTGTGTTATTTGTGAATGATTATAGTTAAATGTTTGCATCTAAATATAAATGTTTGTTTTTATTAAAAAAACTTACTTATAATTCAGATCATTTAGGGAATGTTTCCAAGGCTTATATGCATTTCGGTTCATTGCAGTTCAGTTCAGTTCAGCATAAATTTAATTTGGGTTAAATAACTAAATATCCACATACAATGCTATTTCTAGACACACTTAATTTTAGTTCAATTCAATTCAGATAAATTAGATCAGATCAGATAAACAAACGATAACTAGCATGTACAAATGAAAGTAATTGTACTTGAATTTAATCAAGTAGCATAAAAACCTGACCTAGAATGAACCAAATAAACATGAATCAAATATGAAACATAATAAAAAATAACTAATATGATCAAACCCGATAGCAAATCAACTTGTACAAATAACAACACGACATTAACTTGACCTGAAAGAACCTGATCCGAAAAGAACCCGACCCAATCCAACCCGACGGGATCTAACCTGAACAAAAAAATTACACGACAATAAATTGACCCAACTCGACCCGAAGAAAACAAATGGCCCATTTCAAATTGTTCCGACAGCAATCCGACCCGACCTAATCCGACACGAAAAAAAATCCAACACGTATCAACCTGATACGACAGTAACACAACAGGACTCGACAACAAAAAATTGATATATTTTTTACCCGACATATTTTAACTCGAACTGTTTCCAACTCAACACGAACCCAACATGAACCCAATACAATTACCCGAATTTACACCACACATGGTTGACATTAGATTCCCTAGGCTGCTCGAGGCCCCTTTCAATTTTCATAGTTCTCGAGTAGTTTCTTCAACTTTTTCTATGACTTGATGTGTTTATTGGTTATGGCCGCTAAATTAGACTTTAACAATCACAAGTTCATGAATTTTACTACTCCCTCCATGCCAAGTTAATTTACATGGAATATTTTTCACGCTTATCAAAAAAATTATTTAATTATTAATATATTTAACTACGTATAATAAATACAAATAAAAAGTTATTTTTGAGAATCTACTTATTATGACGAATCCAACAATATCAAATATGATAATATTATTACTTATAGACACAAATATGATAATATTATTACTTATATGTCTATTTAAATATGCGGTCAAAGTTAAACAGTGAATAATAACATAAATTGAAATGTGCGGTTGAACTGTGATAGGGAATAGAAAATGTTTACCTAGATTATGGTAGCGACATATATAAGGTGTGTTTAGCAGATTATATGGGTGCGTTTTGTGAAGTTGTATTAATAAGTAAAATTGGATGTAATATTTATAAATGGACTGAGATTTTAAAATTATATCATGACAATTATAAGTATCACTATAAGTAAAAGTGAATGTGACCTTCGCCCAGTTTCAATTGAGTATTAATTTTTTAAAGTGTGTTTTTAAATATGTGTTTTGTTTGAAAATGTAGATATAACTTTGTAAATATAAAAGTACAAATCTAACCCTATAATTCATTGATCGAAATGTCAACAGACAAAATGGTCTGAAATTGTCAAAATAACTGGTATATCCTTCTGTTAAAAAAAATTAAATAGTAAAAGACAACAATGCCCTACCAAATTTTTAACAAAACAAATATTTTCTTTATCATTTTTCTTTCTTTCTTTCTTTTCCTAGATCTTGCCATGTGCTATTTCTTTCTTTCTTTTCCCAGATCTTGCTCCGACGTGATGACGTGGTGAACTCGGGGAAGAAAACCGAGGACGCAGCTGGCGGAGGTGGAGGTGGCGGCGGCGCAGCTGGTGTGGTTAGGGTTTAGGGTGCAGGTGGGGTTTTAAGGGTTTTGGAGGGCGTTGGGGTTTCTGGGCACAGGTGATGGGCGATGCAACTGGTTGGGTTAGGGTTTAGGACGAAGGTGGGCTGTGAGGTGAGGTTTAGGAAGGAGGTGGATGACGAGGTGGGTGGGGTTTCTGGGCAGAGGTGGCGGGCTAGGGTGACGGGACAGGGGTATCTGTTGGGTGGCATGGGTGGGGTTTCTGGGTGGAGGTGGTAGGAGGCAAGGATGGGGTGTCTTGGCGAAAATAATGATGGTGCGGCCGGAATTTCTGGCGGAGCTGTTGATTCTGGGTGGCGGAGCGGTGGCGTGGTGGGTACAGGCGATGGTGGTTGGTGGAGGGAACAACGTTAGGTGGTGGTTTCGGCTAGAAATTTTGAAGGCTAGGTGAAGAGGAGGAGGTTGCAGAGCAGCTAGAGGTGGTGGTTAACATGTGTGTTTGAAGATGAAGAAGAAGAAGTGTGAGGATAGAGTTGCTATTACATTTTCAGTTTTGCGTTCAGGGGTAATTTTGTCTTTTCATATTTGGTCAAAAGTTGAACTCATTGAGTCAACAACGAAAATGAGCCAAATGGGCATAACTGCACAATTTTACAAAAAAAATCGGGTTAATTCGCACTTTCAGATTTACAATGTTATATTTGCTTTTTTTGAAATTTAATAGGGTTAGTTATGTACTTTACCCTATTAATTATTATGATGTTCAATAAATATGTTTAGCCGTTAACATGTTTACCTGTATAAATAAAAAAAATTAGAAAGTAATTGTTGCGACGAATTCAACAATACCAAGTACGATAATATTATTGTCCAGATATCGATACAAATACAAAGTCAAAATTTAGTAAAGAATATTGGAAAAAATATGCAATTTAAGTAAGAATATAGTATATTTATCCGTTACCTTAAATAAGTATGTTCTAATTAAGTTTAGAATTAAAGCATGGTTATCTATTCATTTTTATTTTATTTTTCATTCAGTTTCTTACATGTTGGTCTCCTATTGTGAGACAACTTAAACATAGTAGGGATCTTTTCGTTTTTAAAAAAAAAATTACATACAATCAACCAAATTATATATTAACATTATAATCTAAGGACCTAACTAGGTGATAGGAATCTCCTTGCGAAGATTTTGGATTGCGGAATATTGGATCTTTAATTCAAATGGAAATCTCGCCCAACCACTTGAATTGCACGAATTGCAGCTCTAGCCCGCAGGGTACACTCAACTCGACTTATAAGCGTCTAACCCGCAGGGTACACTTACAAGGTTTCTCTACAAA
>JAULKM010085852.1:0-11425 GCA_032355605.1 Rubia tinctorum
ATGAAGATAAAATTTTTGGGTTGCATGAATCGGGTTATAAAATTTATAACTACTATACGTTGCATAATAAAACTTTATTATTGCAACAAAGACATTTTACCTTTTATTATTCTAATTAAACATCGTCTTTCCATAAATCTATGGAAAAGACCGTTTTTCACGAGACTTTCCTAAAATAATTTATATTAACGAAATTAAAGCAAAATGCGCTGTTTTGCCAAAGTGAAGGTAGTCTAGATGTATACAAATTCATTATTTACTTAGTTGATGACAAAATGCGATGATATTAAAAAGTATAGAATCTTTATTACAAAATTAATGTATTTTTTTATCAATAAATTATTACTTTGTAGTTAAATGATGAACATTATGATAGGAATATAATCTAGTATTCATATATGGAAGTGTTTTGGCTAATAATGTAAATAAAAATGAATCTTAATTTATATGTTTATTAGTAAATTGAATCAGTGAAATATGTAACTGAAAGTTCTATTTATGCAGTACAATAATTAAAATTTTATAAGATAATGTAATGAGTCCGTTTCTTGAAAAACGGTTTTTCCATGAGTCATGAAAAGAGCAAGGTTTAAAGTTAAATTAGAAGAAATCAAGATAAAAAATTTTGGTTGCATGAATCGGGTTATAAATTTTATAATTACTACATGTTCCATAATAAAATTATAATATTGTAACTAAGACCTTTTACCTTTTATTATTGTAATTAAATCCCGTCTTTTCATAAGACTATGGAAAGATAATTTTTTCCAAGACTTTTCCTAATGTAATTATATTTAAAGAAATCAAATTATAATTAAAATAATTTTTATTAATGTAAATAAAATAAAATAACGTCATTTTGACAGATTTACAAAAAAACCATTAATTCTCTAGTTTCTCTCGTTCATAAAAAAAACGTGACAATACAAAATTGCATACATAACTTATTATAATTTTTAATATATCTTTGAACTTGGGAAAGACGGTCTTTCCATAGGATTATGAAAAGACGGGGTTTAATTAGAATAATAAAAGGTAAAAAATCTTTGTTGCAATAATAAAGTTTAATTATACAACATGTAGTGGTTATAAATTTTATAACACAGTTCATGCAACCCAAAAATTTTAATCTTTATTTTTTCTAATTTACACTAAAAACCTTGGTCTTTCCATTACTTATGAAAATATCGTCTTTCAAGAGACGGACTCTTATTATTATGTAAGAATTGATCAATATTGTAATAAAAATACAATCTATTACGCATGTATATAAGTGTTTGGGACTTTAATACAATTGAAAATGAATTTTGATTGATATTAAAGTATAAGTTTTTATAAAAATAAATCAATGAAAATACAACTGAAGTTCTATTTATATAATATTAGTGGAGTGCCATCGCGCACAAATCGATATTATTAATTAAAGTATTAATATTATGTTTAATGTACATTTTGTGTCTTACAATTAGATTGAAAATAAGTAATTTTATTTAAAATTTAAAATTTTAGTCATTTAAGGAAAACTATATGAGTTATGAAGTGAAATAACTAGTTTAGTTAGAAACCGTTAAATATTGAATACAATAAAAATTAATTATTTTTATAATATTTTTATTAAAATTATTTAAAAAGTAATTATTTATATATTGAGATTCATTTTTAAAAGGTTATCATAATTACATGTATTTCATTGCAATAAATAAAAATAAATATCAAATGACTTTATTCATCTCATTAATTATAAAATGTTCTTATTTAACAGTTAGTTGGTCTAAAACAAGATTTTTTTATATATAATTAAATAATATGTATACATAATTCTATCAAAAGTATTCTATCATTGTATAAAAAAATTAACATTTTGTTATTTCAGATTACGTGAATCTTTGTGAATCTTTGGATTTTCTTATGTGATATATATATATATATATTAATGAGATATTTATGATTCTAAATATATCTTTAAAATTTATATATTTTAACAAGTTATGATTGATTATATATAGTAAATAATTAAAATCAATAAAATATTATAGTATTCTTAGTATGATATTTTTAGACAATTTGTATTTAGTTTAGTCAAAATAACTCCAATATCCTCAAGTTGACAGCACCACCTTACAAAATAAAAGAAAATAAATAATTTTTATTATATGGTGATTGGGAATAATAATTGAAATTCAAAAATATAATATAATTATATTTATAGTGTACTTTGAAATAAAAAGCTTGTTTTTATCGTAACCGACCAAACAATTTTGTTTTGGTTCGATTGTGTTAATTTAGTATTATTATTATTATTATTATTATTATTCAGACCACCACCTTTTAATTCGTAGCGTACGCAATTACCCCACAAGATGACAAAATGGATTATTTAAATTGACAAAACCAGACCGTGACATAATTCCAACAAGAATTTTGTAATTATTCTCTCCACGAATAGTCCATTTACCGGGGTTGCACTAAATCTTAATCAAACTATTTCTGTTTTTAATTCTTTAAATTGAAAAATCTATGTATAAAATATAAAATAACCTTGTTTTGGAAGCAAGGTTTTCCATATCATATGTTTTGGTATGAAGTTTTTCACTGTGGTATACCACCGACATTTGTAGCCTAGTTTCATGGCACTTCGTAACATAATTGCCGACATTTATAATTTGGTATAATGAATTTTCTTGACATATCTGTAATCTGATTTAGCTCTTGTTTTTCAGAGCTTATCTGAAATTCAATTCAGTTCGATTCATTTCAACTCAGTTTATCATAAATTTAATCTAGTGAAATTTTAACTTAATTTAATCATACATTATTTGTTTCAACTCACTTATATATATTTTCAGTTCAGTTCAAATCAAATCAAATTAGTTCAGATAAGTTCCAAAAAAACAGACCTAGTCATCACATTGACATAATTCTTGATATTATAATATTATATTTGTGGAGGTGCTCAGAATAATAATCTATTTAATTCACCTGAAGACCTTTTAAGAGGGATCAGAATTACTCGAACCGTAAAATTGATTGCAACCGTCCTTCACCTGACTTAGTAATAACAAGCCGGTAAAGAACAATAACCGATTTGACCCAACTTAATTGGACTTAATCTGAATCCAATTTGACCCCAAATATTCTTATCAATTTTGGAATTAGATGTAGCATTTCGTGAACGGTTAATTATACAATGTTTTTTTGTATATCTTGATAAAATATTAGCTTGACCAACTGGTACTAATTACATAAAATAGCTAGATTAGGGGTTCGAATGATGTGAATGATATCAATCCTTACACTACTAACAATTTAAATTTTGAAAGTGTTGCTTTAGATTCTAATAATATAAAATTGAGCTATTGTAACACATTTACAAGTATTAATTTCAATGATGTTGCATTAGATCTAGTATAACACTTTTCAAGATTTAGGTAACTGTAATTTTTAAAGGTTTAATTAATATTTTTCAAGTTATTGTAACATTATAATAAGTGTTGCAAGAAGAGTGTTATGATAGATCTAATTTCCAGTAGTGTTAGTTGAGAGTCTCTGGAAAGACGACATTTCCATAAGCTTATATGGAAGAACTAGCATAACATTTTTCAAGATCTAGGTAACAGTAATTTTCAAAGGTTTAATTAACATTTTTCAAGCTACTGTAACATTCTAATAAGTGTTGCAAGAAGAGTGTTACGATAGATCTAATTTGTAGTAGTGTTTGTTGAGAAAATCTTAGAAAAAACGGCATTTCCATAAGCTTATATGGAAAGTCCACTGTAATTTTTAAACCTAAATGTTGTAATTTTTTAATAAAATTTAAACATTGTATTTTAAAAGTTAAAACAAGTTATAATGTTTATTTGAATGTAATATATATAATATAAAAAATATATTTTAAATTTTAGTATGTGATTCAACAAATGCAGAGTGTATAAGTTAAAACATTCGGTGAACTGTCCATAACTTATAGACATGCCGTATGTCAGGATGCCTACTTGTGTTAGTTTAGTTTAGGGTGTTCAAGAATAGATTTACTTTTAAAATAAATTGCTTTAACATTTTACCAAATCACTACTGCAGGACAAGTACACATGCACCGATATTTGGCCAAATATCGGTGCTAGGGGTGGCAAATGGGCGGTCGGGTCAAATACGGGTTGGGTAATATGATTTGTTAAAAAATATGGGTATGACCCATTTTGACCCATTTTATGATGGGTCAAAAATGGGTTGGGCCACATATGGGTTGGGTTGAAACCCGCCAATCCGCGAGTAAAAAAATATTCAACACATGGGTAAAAAATGGGTAAACCCGCGGGTTTCAACCCATATATGAACCCGTGTGGGTTTATATGCCAACCCATATGGGTAAAACTTGCGGGTTTCAACCCATGTAGTGACCCATATGTGTTTATATAACAACTCATATGGGTAAACATGCGGGTTTCAACTCATATGAGCTTATATACAAACCTATATGGGTTGAAACCCACGAGTTTACCCATATGGGTATACACGTGGTAAACTCTCAAAACTAAACCGTCCAACTCATATTTTTTTAATACCCATTACCCATTTAACTCATTACCCATTTTACCTATACCCACCCGGATTTGAAAATAGATAACCCGCTTGACCCGCGAGTTACAGGTCTATGTTGACACCCCTAACTGGTGCCTTTGTAGAAAAATACCGGTGGCTATGTACTTGTTCTGCAGTAGTGAATATGTAAAAGTACTTAATTTATAAGCAGAAGAGTTTATAAACTTCACCAAACACATTTATTAGAGGATCATCGTAAAAAGGTGTTGAAGATATTTGTAGAAATATTATCCTTGTAGGAACGGTTATGTATGGTAGTTTCCTTGTAGGACAAGTTATATATGATAGTTTCCTTATAGGAAATGTTATAGATGATAGATTCCTTGTAGATTGTAGTTTCCTTTTCCGGTTGTAATTTAGTGTGTTGCAGTTGTCCTTTCATGTAATACTTTAGATTGTATCCCTATATATTGTTATTTTTATCATGAATGAGGTGTGTCATTGATGATATATCGATGTGCCATTGACGAAATGTGCATTAATATTATATTAAATAAAACTTTTATATTCCTCAAAAAACTTTTATATTTTATCATGATATCAGAGTTGGTTAGATATGGGATCCCCTCTTCGTTTGTTGACGAGCAACTGCCTTTAGTTGTACCTGCCGCCTGTCGACATGTTTACCCTCGAGTGAGACTATTAGCTAATCCGTTGCACCACTCTTTATCTTCATTTACCTACCCTAAATATTTTTTTAGGGTTGCATTTGTGATTTCATAATTCTACCATGGTCGGATCCGCTTCGAATACCGATCTTACCATAAATTTTTCTTCAAAATTATAATATATACTCCAATCATATTCTTGATTATGTCATTCTACTATGGTAGAATATTCTTGATTATACCGATCTCTTAACGAATAGGAATTTTAGAATCTTTATCGCAAGTTGGCCATTCTTGATCCTCATACTCCAACTTAAGGAGGAGTATTAAGGATATTTTGTAGAATTATTTTCCCTACATGAAAAGTTATAGATGGTAGTTTCCTTATCGGAAAGGTTATAGATGGTAGATTTCTTATAGATAGTAGTTTCCTTTTCCTGTAATACTTTAGTTTTCTGTAGTTTTCTTTTTCTGTTAGATTTTAGATTGTAACCCCATATATTGTAATCATTATGATGAATGAGGTGTGCCATTCATAAGATATTGATGTACCATTGACGAGATATATCATTATATTGAATAAAAAATTCATATTTGAGCAAAGTGCTAAAATAACTCCGACTTTAGGCTGAAAGCACAAATATAACCCTGCAATATCAGAAAGTACCAATATAACACTTGACCATGTTGACCGTTTGATCAACCGGTTACTGCAGGAATATGGTGAAATTACCATTTTACCCTTATATTTAAAAAAATAAAAAACCCAGAAAATATGGAGTGATGTCCTCGCCCCTCACCTTGTTTCTCCTTTTCTCGTTATTTTTCCTTGTCTTTTTCCATTATTTCCTATAACTCGTTCCCACTCCACCCGTCTTCCCACTCTCTTTCGCTCGAAGCATGGAAACTAAGGCGTCGGTTTGAAGGATGGCATCCGTGCAATCGACCTCAGTTCTTCATAGCCGTCCCAATATTCTCATTTGTCCGTCTTAAACCACCGGCTCGTAGTTTTCCATCTTTCACCTCGACTTGACCCCTTAAAATAGGGTCTCTCCGAAAATGGTAATCTCCCATCAAAATGTGTTGGATTTTGGCTCAGTTATTATCTTTGATTCTCGTTATTGTGTTGGTTTTGTTCATTGTTTGAGATTTAGGGGTAAATGGTGCTTTTTGGGGTGAATTTCCTTGGGTTTTTATAGTTTTTAGAATTTTACATGTTTTATTGTGTATGTGCTGGTGAGATATTATGGTTTGTTTTGCTTGTTCTTTGAGGGCTGTTTATAGTGTTAAACTGGGGCTGGTTGTGGAGTCCTATAATGGAAATGCTTTATTTTTTGTTGAGGTACTGCCAGAGCCAGAGAGACGATGGGAACAGTGACTGCCAGCGCCGCCCGGGGCGGAATTCAACGCAGCAAGGGTGCTGGATCTTCACCAGCGACCAGCGTCGAAGTGAAAGTGGAAGCGCGGATTGAACTCCACCGGCGGATTTGAATAACACAAAAACAGGATCCAGATATAAGAGGGGAGGTTAACAAACATGGGTCAAACATTTCTAAGGGGTATTTTGGCATAAAAAATCATATTTTAGCTCGAGCGTATTTTAGTCATTTCCTTTCCTTCTCTTCGCCAAAATTTAAACGGTCAACCCCAAAAAGATAGACTTTGGGTATATCGGTACAATTTTCCGAAAACTAAGGGTTACATTGGCAAATACAATAAAAATTCAGGGTTATATTGGCACTTTCGCAGACTGCAGGATTATATTGACACTTTCATCGTAAAATCAGGGTTATAAATTTAAATAACTCTTCATATTTTATCAAAGGGTCACTCTTCCTCTTACAATACACAATCACGTATTTAAGTTACCTATAAAGGATTCCAGCTGCTACTTGGTGAAATTGTAGTTCAAATTAAAGCAATAAGTTCTCGCTTCAACCGAACAAACTTAGCCTAGGTGTTCCCTTGGGATTTCCCTATTGCATGTCGGTAAAACAAAGGAAAATATTAGGGTATGTTTGGCAAAGTTGTGTTTATAAGAAAAATTGGCTTATTTTGAAAGCAGATGGAAACCAGTTTCTCCTTCCCCCCAAAAATAGTTTATGTTTTCAAAATAAACTGTTTTTAAAACTTTACCAAATACTAAAAGTGCTAAGCTTATAAGCGGAGCAGCTATAAGTCTTGCCAAACACAACCTTAGTTCTCTAGTCCTTATTTTTACTAAGAGGTATATAACCATAAGCTAGCTCATTGAACATTCACGCAACTACTAGTTCGAATCAACGACTCCTCTCGTCCAAGTTGGACTACTATTGCAACACTGTTATCACAAGCTTACTAATTAATCTGCGAGATCTCCACGAGTATAGGTTATGTTTGACTGTATTTCTATTCTTTATAATCCTAGATAACTATTTGAATACTCTCCTTGTCCCATGTGAAATGACATGTTTACTTTTTGACCAACTTTTTATGAGAGCTACTGTGGCATTGAATAATTATGAAAAAGTATGGATATTTTGGGGAAAGAGTGGATCCAGTCTAAAAGTTGTTCAAGTTAAAGAGGTTATTGTGGTAATTTAATAAAATATTCTTTGTCATTTTGGGTAATTTTCAAAGTATGTCATTTTAGTTGAGACAGACAAAAATAGAAAACATGTCATTTTTCGTGAGACGGAGAGAGAAAATCACTTAATTAGGATGTTAAAATTACTCGTACAACCACCACCACCCTCACCACCATCCTTGCCACCACCCACCACTTCACCGCTTACCGCCACTCATCATGTGTTACTCTCAAAGAAAGTGGTGGTCCCAAATCATGGGCGGACTCCCCGAACCACCGCTTCTCACTGTTGTGGCCCTTCAAAGCACCAGTCATCAAGCACAAATCCTAATCGGCCAACAACATCACCTTGGACTCCAATCCTCATCATCATAACAAGAAATCATTTTATGTCGCTTCATCACTTTCGGAGTTGACAAGAATCTTTTGGTGAAATTTGACGATCATCCACAGCCCGCATCGAGAAATTTTGGAATCGGCCGCAACGTACCGTCACGGAGGAATGCCTCCACTGCCGATGGCATGGAAGAAGGCGAAGATGGCAAGGAAGAAGAAGAAAATGATGGTTGGAGAGATGCACAAGTGGAGAAAGCTATATTAAAGACAGCGTTAGAAGGCGATTCCCCCGGAACTGCCTTTAATTGAGGTCCTGAAACATTTTCGAGTTCAAAAATCCCTCCCAAGTCATTTTAAAGGCGGTTCAAATTAATTAAATGTGGTTTTCCTTTTAATGGCGATCGATTAAAGGCGGTTCCGCCTTTAGAACTGCCTTTAATTGAGGGCCAAAAGAAATTAAGAACTAAAAAATACTATCCCTGATGCCCAATTTATTTTAAAGATGGTTCTAAGTTATAACTGCCTTTATTGGGCCTTCGTTGCTGTTGATATCGATATGGGTCTTACTGTCGGAAGTCGATTTGTTTGTGGCAGCTTTTTTTGGAAGGTAAGAGACAGCTTTCAAGTTCTGAAACTGTTTCTGATCCAATTAAAGGTGGTTATTTGAACCGCCTTGTTTTCTAATTGATTAAAGGTGGAACCATTAAAGACACTTAGAAAGTGCATTTAAAGGCAGATATAACCGCATTTAATAGGCCACTCCTACACTGGTGATGGAGTCTTGAGGTGGTTGTTGGATTTGAGAGTGAGAATAGTGGGGAAGAGGAAGGAGAAAAAGTAAGGTTTGAGAGAAGGGATTCAGAACTTCAGGAATTTTTTTATGTGGGGGAATTGTATGTGGGGAGGTGAGGGGCCAATCAAATACTAACATGTGGCAAATAAGTGGGGTCATAATTTAATTCTTTGGTTTTTGCTATTTTTTTATTCACTCACTTGCCACATGTCAGTATTTAACTGGTCTCTCACCTCCCCACATTCAATTCCCCCACATAAAGAATTTTATGTTGAGAGAAAATTTGGCTCCAACCCAATTAAAGTGGAGGTTTAATTGAAAATATTTTTTAAAAATAGTGATAAATGTGTCTTTTTCATAGTTCATTTTTTTCCTAAAAGAAAAGGTATGATGTTTTGGCTGGTCGGGATTAAATGGAAAGTGTGCAGTTTGATCTGATACAGAAGGTGTAACATTTAACTTATTTACATTATTATATAATATTATAATATCGGTGCATCAAATTTGGACTGATATAAGCATGATTGAATAACAATCCAAAATCCTATAAAAATTGGATCAAAGACAAAATTAATTTTTATACATTCAGTTTCAATCTTTGTATTTCGATCCAATTCAATCCATTTTACTGGTCCAGAATAGTTCATAAAAAAAACTCTAGTGTTGAGTGATTTTATTTGGCGGAATCTAGAGTTGCTACTTTCCGACAAAGATGTTTGGCTCGAATGGAGTCACAAAACTAATTAGAGGCTTGTTTTCAATATGCCAGGGAAACACCAACTACGAATACATCTTTATGTAGATCCATGTGTTGGCCCAATTCTAAACGAGTTGGGTTGAGCCAATTTTCTAAACTGGTTAGAAAGGGTCGTCTAGTGGGTTTGGTTAAATTGTGGGTCGAACAGAACACGTTGAATAGTACCAAGCACAAAACTACACCAAATGTAAATATTTGTGTAGTTCTTCATAGATATAAAGTCTCTTGAAATGTAATTTACTCATAACACCGACAAATATGTTTGGTTCGAATGGAGTCACAAAATCATTAGAGACGTGTTTTCAATATGTCGCAGGAAACACCAAATACGAGTACTGCTTTATGTCGATCCACGTGTTGGCCCAATTCTAAACGAGCTGGGTTGAGCCAAGGTTTTTAAACAGGTCAAAATGGGTCGTCTAGTGATTTTTGTTAACTTGTGGGTCGGATTAGAACACGTTGAATAGTACAAAGCATAAAACTACACCAAATGAAAATATACGTGTAGCTCTTTAGAGATATAAAGTCTTTTGAAATGTAATTTACTCATGACTCTCAAAGACATTTCCCCGATCATGCTTGTAGTAAAAGCATTCTTGCCAATTTAAATTATTCAAAAAGGACAAACCTTCATTGTTGTGACAGTTTGACTTTAAAAAAGGGGAAAAAGAAAAGCTAACCGGAGGCCGGCGAAGCGAGTAGATGAAGACAGGCCTCTAGGGTTACTGGATAGGGTTCCAATTCCAATGGGGTGGATGAAAAGATGATGAAGAGCTGAAGTAGATAGGTTGGTGGAGGAGGAAAATGGAGGAAAGAAGATGGGAAGAAAAAGGGAATGGTAAGAAAGTTGGGAAGAAGCCCTAATTCATTTTTTAGCTACAAATGGATATTATAATGACAAAGTCTTGGGAAAGACCGTCTTTCCATAGACATATGGAAAGATGAGGTTAAATTGAAATTATAGAAATGTAAAAGGTTTTAGTTGCAATAATAAAAATTTATTATACAACATTTATGACTGATAGGTTTATGACCCGATTAATACAACTCGAATATTTTATTTTAATTTCTTCAAATTTACAGTTTAAACATTGTTTTTCTATAACTTATAGAAAGACCGTGTTTTAAGAGACAAACTCTACAATTATTTACCCGCGTCTACCCGATTTGATGTGACTAACAATTTCTTTTGCAACACCATTTAAGACATGTGACTAAAAGATGTTACTAAAAGCTCACTATTTTGTAATGGAATATATATAACCTATGATCGTTGAATGACTGGGTTGACTATATTAAAACGGTCTATTCTAGGGCAAGGTACCAAAATAAAGAAATAACACATCTCGAACTTTTGCAATGCTATTTGAACATTAATATCTTTTAGGCATACGATTTCACTTGTCTCAAGTACTCCTTTGAATTTCCATTTTATTTTTAACACTCTTAACCTCTGAACTAACAAAAGTGTTAAGTCGTGTCACTTTCATCTAGTCAAACTGTAATTAAGTTCAAATTTTATTGACATTTTGAAGGACAAAAATGTCTTTTCTCATTCAACCCCATAATTATTTGTAATTCAGAAGAAAGTATTATCGAACTGTGCGAGATCCAGGGTCAAGATGGCTTCTCAAGCCGTTTAGATGTCGTCAATGACGATGAGATTCAAGTTCAGATTTATCATGCGCTGCCGCACACATGACTCGAGAAGACAATCTTATATTTATAAAGAATTTTGAGTTGTATAAAAAAAAGATATTTTTGCC
>JAULKM010085862.1:0-11424 GCA_032355605.1 Rubia tinctorum
TCTCCAAAGGTGGTTGATCATCAATTTTTTGGGGCAAATGTAGGGCTGAACCCTGGGCTTGCAAGGATGACTTTTCAGCAAAGCTAAAAACAGTGTATCTGGGGCTAACTTGGGCATCCTTTGATTTAGAGACTTTAATATGGACAATATAGTCAACATTGTCAATGGCAGAATGTCGATCATCAATGTATTCCTAGAAGTTCAAGAATAGCAAAACTATGTTAGGTTTAATCTTATTGCATGGGTTTTAATTCTCTGGAATGGTTAATAAAATAAAGGGACTGAGATAAAATAAGTATCGAAACGTGAAAAGACCTAATGCATGTGTTAAAATAGAAAGCACTAACTTGCATCACTCCATCAATAGCTTCCATTGCTGTCAATCCCAATCATTTCTCAGCATGTTCACCAAAGAAGGTAGCAGTGATAATACCACTGTCATCGATAAGATATGCTTCGAAGTCGCACCTACACAGATAGGACATTTAGGATTAGCATAGGAGAAATTTAGTAATTATAAAGTATTTAAACATATATATGTTAAGGAAATAAATGATGAAAAAAGTTGGTTGACTTGTAACCTTGGCTGAGCAAGCTGTTTTTCTTGGCATAAATTGCAGGTGAATTCATAATTTAAAGAGGCAGTTGTTGAATGGAAGCATTTTGTGCAAGTCATATAGTAATAATTTTTGAGAGATGTCTTTGAAAGATATCTTCACCTCTGAGGTCACAAGCTATTTGTGAAAAAAATTAGTGAGTTACAGATAAGGCTGACATGAAAGAGCAAAACTTGGTTGTAGGGAAAAACTGTAATTTAAGTTTTACCTTTTGAGTTGTAGAATGTAACCAACGGAAGTGTAGACAATATCTAAACTTGTTGGTGCTGGAATTTTTCGATAGGATTGGTTCAAGGTAGCGATGACAGTCATGATCTCCCCGTGGTGGTCTTTTGCCCTGCAAAATAATTATACCGATGAATTGGAGCATTATTTTTAATATATTTGTGATGAGATAATGTTAAAAATCAGACCATTTTTCAGCTTTGTAGATTCATTGTCAGTACCATCAATTACAAGGGATGATCTGTAATGCGTTGATACTTATATGCCTGAATAGAAGCAAGTGAGAGTGTTAATAGAAGTTGTTTGATAATAAAATAGAGGTCAGACAGTGATGGCACATTGGTTTTATAAATATGGTACCTTAAAAGGAATCAACTTTGAGTCGACGACAAATAAGCACTGGCAGCTCATCCAATGTGTCTTGCAATTGTTTCCCTTCATTTACAATGAATTCTTCCCACATAGTCAAAGTCAAATCCTGCAATCTAAACATGGATGACAGCATTAAGGGAAATTAAATTGTAGGTAATTGAATAATAATGTTCCATCAAAATTTATCCTTACCTTTCATCAATTAGTACAAACTTATGAACATTTTTAGAGCTATTCTGTGTCTTGATAGTGCGAATTGGGAGGCACTGAGCAACAATCCCGATAACATATGCAATTTCATATCGTTAGTGAAGACCAAAATATTTTCAGCTTTTACATAAAGATTTGTGTTCTAAAATATATACCTATCGATTCTTTAGGTTTGTTGAGATGTTCAGGGATTCTTTCAAACGGTACATAAGAATGTTCAACTGTAATGAGATTCGTGGAATCAGGAATTTCTTCAATAACAGTACTGGTGTCGATGATCCACTGGGGATTGCTATGTTAGCTTTTTTATACCTGGGGTCAATTTCTTTTATGTTTGCATTTGATATCTTGTACCTCTTATAAACCTGGATTTTGTGGCTCATGGTTTCATATGCCATGTTGAACATTATACCTTCCACTTTGACACCCTATATCATCAATAAACTAATGAGCATGAAAAATTATGGCATGATAGGCCATTATTCCTACAAAATTGGTTAATTACCTTTTGATCAGAAAAAATGAATCTTTGCAATTTTGTAGGGCTCTTTGGACTTTGATATGCAGAGAATTTTCGTCAATTGTAACAACTCTAATCCAAGGTCGATCAATATTGCGTAGCTTATCAATTGGTTTTTCGGATGCCATAGTTTGTGCACTACATAGAATTATAGGTTGAACTGGTTTATTATAGACATTCATGGTATAACATATATATATATATATCTATTTATTTATCAGAATTTATATATTTCTATTTGTTTATCAGAATTTATATATTTTCAACTTGTACATTGCTGCTATATTTAAATTTTACAGAGATTAACAAAGGAGAAAAGTATTAGCATAATGTTTTGAAAGTGTGTAGTAATATGAAAAAAAAAAGGGAACATATAGGGAAAGGGTTTTACAGATAAGTTACCAGGAGTGAAAAACCATCCTTTAGTTATCTGATGAAGAATTTGATCTTCAGACCAACTGCTGCATTTTCTTATACTGGGAGATGAAGTTAGGGAAGAAAGGTAAGTTCATGTATGTAGTTGTATTAGTATTATATATATAACATAAGAAGAAAGAGTAGAAGAAATTGTTGGAAACAGATGGAAGGAAAAAAGTAACACAAAAACAGTAGGAGATACTGTAGATGGTACAGTAGCATTTTCAGGACTTTTTAAATGGCTGGGATGATAAAATGAATAATGTTAGAGGGATAAGGATAAGTTCAACAGGGTTGCATTGTACTTGATTTGAGTTATTAGTTGCAGTCATTTTTTACCAACTGTTCATTTCTGGTCCAACAACCAAGGAAGATGAAGTCATATGTTTTACAAAAAGAAGATATGGTGAGGAATATGGGTTGCACAAAATATCAGAATTTCCATAATGACAAATCTAACATAAAAGATATGGTCAAAGTAAATGTATAATATTCTCAGATTGTAGTATATGTTGTAGGTAGCTTACCTGTTTTGTTGGAGATAGTTTCCTTTTGTAAATGAAAGAAAGAAAGAAAGAAGAAGATAGTGTTTTGTTCTACCTTTTACATGATGAACAGGTTGACCCAATGATTATATCTGAAACGAATTGTCCAGGTGGAACTGCAGAGCCGAAGGTTACCACAGCTAAAACATAGAACATAACCTACCAGGAGCAGGAAATCTGAAATTAATCACATATTCCATTTGCACAAATTAAAGTGGTACCATATATAATGTTTTATCCAGGGGAAATAAGTTGGTTTTATCCACACTGTATAAATCAGTAAATTCAATGAACTGATTTTTATAGTGTTCATAACATACTATAGAGTCAACTAATATGAATGAGGAGATAATTATTTAAACTACCTAGATAATGAAGTTATTTAGGTTTGAGATAATGAAGTTATTTTCACGCATTTAAATGTCCAGATTCAATTGTGAACATATCTTTGTGTGTTAATTGGGCCATACGTGACATCTACACATAAGACATTCTTTATGTCCTGGTAACTGGTAAGCTGTTTCTCCATGTTTTTTCCTTCAAGAAAGATATATACACTGCTGTTAAGATTAGCAAAAGCAACATTAATCCATCTCATTTCACATTCTTACCCTCCTGAGATTTCACGCTTCTTCACGTAGTGTATATTGTGCATTGCACGGGCGTAGCCAGCGAGTTGCAACCTGAGTTGATGATTTGCTACTGTATATGTTTGTTATTGTTTTTGACTTGGGTGGATGGCACTGTAATTTTTATATGTGGCACCCTCATTGCTTGCCACATCAGCTCTTAAAGAAAATATTACTTTTTAATTTAATTTTATTGAAAAATGAGCTTTTCAGTTTCAATACTTTGGAAAAACAAGGAATAATCTCTTTTTCTCCTCCTAATATCTTTCTCCTCCTCTCGCCAACTTTTCATATTCTGCTGAGTTAATGTTGGAAGGCAAGTTAATTCTTCTCTTAAAAATCCCGCAATATTTATTAACCGTTTAGGTTGAAACTTCCAGAATACTCCCACTGCGTATTCTTTTGAGAATATGATGAAGGCACTGAGGATTACGAAAGTTCCACTGCTGATATGCCCTCATACATCAAGCTGGTCCTCCGCGCTCTCAAACACCAGACCACTTCTGTCGACGGCGTCCTCCTCAGGCCGCTCCTCTGATGGCGCCGCCGCCGTTGAAATAGTTAATTCCGTACCCTTTTTTCCATTCCCAGATTGGCCTCCTACCGCCCTTCAAAATCACCCTCAACATGGTTAGTAAAAATCTACTTTTGCGATTTCCGTGCTTTTTCTTTTTCTGAGTTGTGTTTTTGAATTCTTGATTTGGTTCAAATTGATGAGTATTATATCGACAAAGGGTTGAGTATTGTGCGTGGGGGGGTATTTTCATGCTAATTAGAGGTTTGCTGATTTTGAGCTCGGCACTATTTCCAAGAATATTGGTGATCAGATTAGCAAGTGTTTTCCTGTTGTAGCTTTGCTCTTGATATGGATTTCTTCCTGTTTTTGCTTTGTTGTTTCATTCCCAGTTCGATAGTGCTGCAGTTGATGTTTAGCACTTAAAATGTTGATGATCTTTTGTCAGTGGTTGGATCCCAGTTATGAAAGCATAAACCAGTAACTTCTCTAGGTAGTTTCCTTCTGTTATGCGTTCATTTCAATTCTCTTGCTTATATTCTCTTTATCTACGACGATTTCATTAGTTTTACTCATAAATTTTCATGCCTACTCTTTTCAATATGTTTTTCTTTCTTATGTTTTCAGGAAAATCTATGTTTTGCTGTTGGTGGCGGGGTGTTCGACGATTTGCCTCAATAGTTTTCGGATGTAGGGAAGGTAAAGTTTCATTCTTTATCAGAATTTGTATATATGCATTGGAGTTTTGGCTGAAGATCTTTGAATTTGCCTTTTGTGTTTCTTTTTTCCCTTCTGAAATCTCAGGCACATTAAGCTTACCACTCGAAGCTTTATTCTTGAAAAGTGTTATAAAATCACTTTCAGGTAAGCTTTCTGATTTTAAGAAATATTTGAAAAAATTTCATTCGTGTTTACCTTTAGGTTTGATTTATGTGATAATAACCTGAGAAACATCCAACTTCACCTGGTCTTTGTTTGGATTAAGATCAACACTTGGACTTAATTATGTTTTAATTTTTCACAACTTCCTTTAACCTTTACATATAAGTGGTTGAACAGACCTAGTCAAAGGGGGAGAGGTGAAACAATCCCGATCTCCACAAGAGCTCCGTTGAAATCAGACCTAGGGAATACCACGGGTTTCAAGAAGATAACAAGTTTGAAAGCCTCAACTTTAGCATGCTATGGTGATCTTTTGTTTCTGTTGGTGTGAGATAATGAAGTTATTTTCACGCATTTAAATGTCCATATTCAATTGTGATCATATCTCTGTGTGTTAATTGGGACATACGTGACATCTACACATGAGACATTTTTCATGTCCTGGTAACTGGTAAGCTGTTTATCCATATTTTTTCCTTCAAGAAAGATATATACGCTGCTGTTAGGATTAGCAAAAGCAACATTAATCCATCTCATTTCACATTTTCACCCTCCTGAGATTCCACGCTTCTCACGTAGTGTATATTGTACATTGCACGGGCGTAGACAGCGAGTTGCAACCTGAGTTGATGATTTGCTACTGTATATGTTTGTTATTATTTTTGACTTGGGTGGATGGCACTGTATTTTTATCTCCGGGTAGTGTTTTAGACAAATGAAAGTTCTGCGGAAAGATAATTTCTTCTTGACTGATGTTTGGACAGTCTAAGTTGTATTTGTTGGTTAAAGTTCCATCTTCTCTAAATTTGCCTTTACACTTTATCCCAAAGCATGATTTCACATACAACAATAAGGTAATAACCTACATCAATATAGTCTGTGTTAGCAATCTTAGACTTTCAATATATTTTTTATGGAAGATCATGTTTGCCTCATCAATATCCACTTATCTGAGTAGGGCCTTATGAGCTATGTCAAGTTGTATTGACCTTTTGCTATCGGAACACTTCAAACGGTTGCTATCTGAGTAGGGCCTTATGAAAATCTTAATAGACAGTTGCTGATAGGCTCGAAGCAACTATTTTTCATTCGAAGTTGTAAGCATCATAGCTCCTCTTCGGTCCTAGACTAATATGAGATTTGTTATCGAATAAATCGATCTCATCAAAATTTGAATTAGAAGAGATGACTATTAAAAATCATAGTCACAACCGGTTTATATATGAAATGTTAATTCATTATGGATAATTAAAGAACCTTGTGTGTTGAAGATAGGAATTAAATTACATCTATTTTGATAAGAAAAGTTGCAACTGATATCATGAAGTTTGATTTTGTCAACGTTCTGTAAAATCTATGAGTATCAGCTATTGTATCTTTTTCTATGAATGCATAGTTTTTTTAAAAAATAAAATAAAATTCATGAGTGCATACTTTTGACTTTGCAGCCTTGGTTAATTTTGCAAAAAAAAAAGATTGTTAAGTTGGTATTGAATTCTCATCTTTATGGAGTTGGTTTCTTATGTAAGGGTCATGAAAGCGCTATTAAAGCCTGGAGACTACCTCTGATTTAACTGGACATTATGGAGTTGTAGGATCGCTTATGCAATGGATTGAGCGAGTTAGGTCTGTCTAAATATTTATTCGAGCTTACACAATTGACACACACAAAGGATTCAAGACTTCAGGTTATTAACTCTTTTGTTGTGTTTATTTAACATTGTCCCTTAATTTGTACAAAAGTGAGTTTGAAGGACATCGTAGAAAAGAATGACATGGATCTAAGGTTACATCATGCAGCCTATGGTAGACCTTGGGTTGAATCTTTGCAAAGGATTCATTTGGCTATATTTGCTCATCATTATTAGAGCAACGAAGAAGGTCAAGTGGGGCGATGAAAATTGTTTGATTTGCCGACTGTCTAATGTAGTATCCTGCTCACTTAATACTCCAATAAGTTTAAATGTGTTCTTTTTGTTACACTATGTATCTAAGATGATGAATTACTGGGGCTAAAAAGTTCCAGTTATCTTTTTTTCATATATAGTTTCATAGTCCCATTTTTTAAATCTAAGATATGTTGTAGTCTTCTGAGTTCCAACTTCCAATTTCCTATCCATGATTGAAAACTCATGGTACTGACTCGAAGAAGTCTCTTCAATTTGAAATTTTCATTCAGGAGTTGGGCATAGCGGCTTTGACATTTATAACTGTGTCAGGAAAACAATACTTTTGTGATTTCTCTAGAGTTTGAAGGATTCGAATAGTAGCACTATATACTGCTCAAGTTACACTCTCTTTTACTTTGTACAGGTTGATGTTTTCTATTCTGGGATTGTGATGTGTGAGATTGTGATTGGTGAGGAGCCTTATGCAGGTATCCATTACAGAGCCATGATAGGTTTGCCTCAATTTCCTCACACTTCTCTTTTATCTTTCATTTGAATGGTATAAATTCATGTAGTTGGAAGGTTGAAATGGTCTTTTTCTTAGACGTGTAACTATAATGTTCTTCATCTTAATTGTCTCAAGCATCAGAAATAACAAAAACTTAACTTTCCATGACCTAGAGAATGATCATAATCCCCGTGAGAAAATTTTCATATTCACATAGCTGCTATAGATGGTAAAGCCTTTGAAAAATATATAAGAAAAACATTTCTGTAAATTGGAACAAATTAGAAAGAATCTATAGATTTAACGTGTTGGTATCAGTTTTACACCGACAAAGTGAGAGTGGTGGTAAAGATTAGAATTGTGGTGTTGTTGATAGACATTTTCAAATATGCCATCCTAGATTTAACGGAAGATACTATTGTGAATCAACAAAAGCTTGGAGCAAACCTTGAGGTGGATATTCCAATTAAGTATCTAGGATTCTTTCTTGATGATGATGATGAACTTAAACAGATTAGGAGGTAATATAAGGTTGGATGTATGCGAACAGACGAGGTTAAACAACAATTTATGTAAGTGCTAAATGGAGTAATATAAAGGCATAAAAGGGCTTGTGCCGCAATGCCTGATGAGATGGTAGATGCATTTATGGCTGTACGACCCTCTTGCCAAATATGTTCCACTAATTGTCGAATGTTTGCTTTTGAATGCCATTTGGAGGAGATAACATCATCCAATTATTTTCAACTTATCTACGGGAAAGGATTGTTCTTGAGCAACACGGAGTAGGCTGCAATCTATTCAAATTATGAGATTGAAGCTTTACACATATTTTAGACCCGTATACTTTGCACATGAAGCATACAATTGAGGAACATGTTTACTAAATGCATTATGGCAACATTTGATAGTGAAAAAAAGAAGCTTGCTGAACATTTATGATTGTGGAAGATGTTTGTTGCTGCACATTTTGGAAATTTTACAAATGTTCTCCATGGAACCTTGCTGTTGCATTTCTTCACGTTGCTGCATATTTTGGAAGAATTTTGCTGCTGCTCTTAATAAAACCTCACCTGATGTTTTGCCATACATCAATTTGGACTATGTTTGTTGTTGTTTGCCAAAAGCAGGGTTCCCACACAAGAGCATATGCTGCTTACAATTCAACAGTTCATACCTCCAAAGGAAGACGCTATGTCAATTTCTTCCTAATGTTTCAGTTCAACCAACATATCAGGTTCTTTTTAAATTAAATATATAAATTACTCTAAATACTGCACCGTGTACAACTTTCCTATACTACTGTATATAACAAATTTTTATTAGTTATTTATAATTATAAATTATGTTATATTATTCATTTTCATTCATAAATCCGTGCATCGGCACATGTATTATCTAGTTAACTAACATAAATGTCAATATAACTCTACATAATTGACATTAATGTCAATATAACTTTTCAATTTTTGAAAGTGAAAATATAACTTTAGATAGTTTAGTTAAGGTAAAGTTTTGGGAAAGATCGTCTTTTGATAGGCATATGGAAAGACATGGTTGAATTAAAATTATAGAAAGGTAAAGTGTTTTAGTTACGTTATTAAAAAAATTACTATGAAATGTGCAATAGTTATAAGTTTATGACCAAATTAATGCAACCTCAAAATTCTATTTTGATTTCTTCTACCTTGCAGTTTAAACCTTAGTTTTTCCATAATTTATAGAAAAATCGGCTTTCAAGAGATGAACTCAATAGTTAAAGTGCAAAATTAATTATTCTGACAAATTTTGGTCGGAATTATATGAAATGATTGTTTTATCCTTCTAAAAATTAAAAAGTGAATTGACTACTATGCCCCCTAAACTCTACTTTTCTTCTTCCCTATCTCTTCTTTCTTCTTCTGCGTCCCTTCTTCGCGGCGGCTGCACCCTTCTTCTTCTCTTATCTTCTTCTTCTAAATTTGTCGTTGCACCCGATTCAGTCTCCACTCTCGCGTGCGACGCTGCATGGTTCTTCTCCATTCTCATGTGTGAAGCTGCCCAGTTTCTTCTCCAATCTTGGTGGCGCAAGGGTTTTTTGATTCGAGGTGAAGTTGAAGTGACAAGCGCCAACACTAGGGTTTGGGCTGAGATAAGTGGGGGGGGGGGGGTTTCAGAGAAAATTTATTGAAATTGAATAATCCATAGAGGATTTATTCGCCATTTTACTAACTTCTATATAAAAAATTATCGGATAAGGAGGAGAAGAAGAAGAAAAGGCTCATGGTTTCAAGTCTCCGTAGCCTCTCTACCTATCAGGAAGAGGAGGAGAAAAGGCATCATGAAAGCAGAATGTGCCTTACATAATTAGCTTTGCTGCTTCCAAAATTAATTCGGAATATGAAAAGTTGAGAGAAACAATAAATACCGATGCACTGTAATCTTTGCAAATTAAAGATAAGAATCAGGTATTTTAATTATTTATGTTATAAGCTGATGTGGCAAGGTGACTTGGCAAATCGTGGCAATGCCACTTGACCAAAAACTTGTTGTTTTAGTAGTATTTATAGATTATAGACAATGACGGAACCAACCCCACATTTCTATATCAATGAAAACAAAACATTTTTTCTCCCAAAATTCTAAAAAATACTGGGATGGAGCAAAATCTTTCACGGGGGCGGAACTTTCAGGGGAAATAAAAACTCTCTTAACTGTCGGAACTGACAAGGGCGGGCGCACCGGCTTGACCCCCTCAGCTTCGTCATTGATTATATAAGACATCACAACATCTTATTTTACCAATAGGGCTAAAATAAAAAAGAAAACATCAAATAAATTTATTAGAACTCAATGCAAGCCTGATTGGACATTTTTATTTTATAATTAATGTAATTAATGAGACGATTTGATGTTTATTTTTATTTATTGCAATAATATACTTTATAAAACTTTAAAAATGTATATCAATGTATAAATTAAAATTTAATCTTAAAAGTTAAAGAAACAAATCTTTTCTTGATTAGTCTTGTTAGACTAAATCAATTAGAAGATTAGATCTGATTATATTTTGTTTAGAGTTATACTTGGACTTTTCTACTTTTATGTCTTGTACTCTATTTATTCTCCTGATCATCAATAATAATGATTACGGGAAATCATTCTTTCATGGTATCAGAGCAAGTTCTGATCCTATAAATTTTAATATATTTTTTTGGCCGCCTCTCCCTCTCTTTTCCGGCAACCAAAGCTTCACCGGATTCCGGTCAAATTCCGGCGGCCTCTGGTTCGTTTCTCCGGCCCGGTTCACGGCCCGATTCTTCTCGGCATCCTCCCGATCAAACCATCTTCAAACCGATCAGATCCCGGCAACTACGGGCTTGGCGTTCATCTTTGACGGCGGACTTCTACGACTCATCGTCGGTCTTCTTCGGTTCTTCTTTTTCAGTCCAAATTTCTCCCGGCCGTGGCTTCTTCTTCTCCGGCCGAGTTCCATCTCCGACAGCGGGTTCTTCACTCGTCTTCAACGGTGACTACCTGGCCGCTGCTTCACCGTCCGATTGACCAGCAGACATCAGCCCCGATTGGCCGCTGCTTCACCGTCCGATTGGCCGCTGCTCGTCTTCGGTCATCAGCCCCAAATTCGGCGATTCATTACAGAAACTTTGGTCTCAAGGCAGAATCACGCACTCCATACGCGCGTCATTTCACGCGCCAAATTTTGGTAGCATTATTGCGCGCAAGGCGCGCCTGGAACCAAGCTTTTCTCGCGCGCGTGTAGCCACGCGCCCCATATCACACATTCGCGCATCGCGCGCCTACTTTGTGAATTTTTCGCATCTCATTTTGCTCCTTTGCTGATTTTTGTTATGGCTAGTGTATTTGGTCAATGGTGTGGTCATTTGGGGCATCCATCTTCTTCTTGCTATCACATGTCCTCCCGAGTTCGTTCAGATAGACCAGTACATTCTGTTGCACCTGTTCAGATGCACTCTCAAAATCACAGGCACTATGATTCCCGATGGATTGTTGATTCTGGAGCTACAAAACATATGGCATCGTCCTCTGCTACTGTTGATCATGTCACACCTTATCATGGTTCGTCAAGCGTATATGT
>JAULKM010085873.1:0-11424 GCA_032355605.1 Rubia tinctorum
AAGAGACCACTCTAGAGACCCCCATTGTGGAGATTTTCGGTCTCTAGAGTGGTCTCTTAAAATTAAGATACAACCACTGCACATGCCCTAATCATGTTAAGACAAGTGTCAAATGAAATGAGGTGGACTTAAATAAGGGGAAGAAATTAATTTGAAATTCTTTTCCACCTCACTTTATTTGATACTTGTCTCAATATGATTAACACATTACTCCCACATACACTTTTACCTTACATTAATAAAAATCTGATTTTTTATTATCATTATGTTACATATAGTACTCACTATTTACATATTACATTGTTGATATTTAAAAATATATAAATGTCAATTAAAAAATATTTTGTAAAATAAAATATTTAATTATGATTCTAATTCATTGGTAATATTTTTTACAAACACAATATTTTTTGTCTTTTCATTTGTCCATGTGATCATGCATGCCAATTGGAAGAAGATAAATGGAGGATTTGGGGTTTGAGAGGTCTAACCCAAAGTGGTCTTCTAGCAACCCAAAATCCGAAAAGCAAATTGAAAAACGCTCATTTTAGGTAAAAGTTCAGCTTTTTCAGAATGAAAAGCTTGCCCAAAAGGCCCCACTGTGGGTGCTCTAACACTGTGCAAATCCGGCGATCTGAGCCACCATCAGTGAGGGGAAATAATTGATTGGCGGTCAAGGGCGGCGCACAGTGGTCAAGGAAATGGAATTCAAGCAATTGAAAGAAGAGGAGCTTATGGTAGAGTTAAAGGGCAAAACTGATAGTTTACAATGTAATTTTTTTAAAATTTGAAGGATACTTTGGTATTTTTTAAATATAAAAATCGGCGAATAGTTATTGACCAAGATTTCAAATTATACTAGGGATATACCAGAATTTTTGAAAATTTTGGAGTTATTTTTACATTTGTAAAAAAAAAGGGTTATATAAGCATTTTTCTCAAAAGAAAAAAAAATCAAACTTTTAACTTATTTTTTACTTCAATTTTTGAATAGGCCAAAGCCAAAGTAAAAAACCGGCAGTGGAGGGTTTATTTTAGAGTAATGCATTTATACCCCTAATTTCTTATTTAGTGCACATATATTCTTCAATTTTTCAACGCTAACATCATCCGACTATAGGGTATATGTGCAATTTCAAAAAAATATGGAGAGCATATGTGCATTTTTTTAAACGTGTGGGGTTTATGTGTCCTTTCGATAAGCTTGTTGTTATATGTGCATTAAACAAGTAACGGGAGAAAATGCAATTTACCCTTTATTTAATTAGTTTTTTTAAAAAAATTAGCATAAACCTAAAGGCAAAGTCTTGGGAAAAACCGTCTTTCCATAGACATATGGAAAGACGGGGTTGAATTGGAACTATAGAAAGGTAAAATGTTTTTGTTGCAATATTAAAATTTTATTATGCAACATTTAGGAATGATAGGTTTATGACGCAAATAATACAACCCAAAAATTTTATTTTAATTTTTTCAAATTTACAGTTTAAATGTTGATATTTCCATAATTTATGAAAAAAAAATCGTCTTTCAAGAGACGAACTCCAACTTGAAAAGTTTATAAAACGCGTAAAAACGTAAAATTAATTTTACAATATCAATTATAGCAATTTAATAAATGAAAGATAACAATATCAATTTCAACGATTCATTATTAACGCCCAAGAAAATAGCGATGCAACTTACTATATCATTTTAGTAAGTTTGGTGATCAAAACTAGTTCAAACTTTGAAATTTTAACATAATTCAATTATTTTTAAAAATGAAATTTACTCAAAAATTAATATGCTCATGGATGCAAGTTGACATGGTGCTATATACAAATGAAAATATTTTCATAGAAATTACCATCTCAACTAATTTTAATTATAAAATGAGTTAAGTGTAAAAATGACCATACTTTAGGCTGAAAGTGCCCAATATAACCATGATATCTTAGAAAGTGCCAAAATAATTCTTGACTCCGCTAACTTTTAAGTCAACTGTTTGATGACCGGATTTGAATGAAAAGATCATTTTACCCTTGTAAAAAAAATTAAAATGTGAAAAGATGAATCTACCCTCCTTTCTTTCCTCCGCTTTCCCCTTTCTCCCCGCTTCCTTTTTCATCTGCTTCCACCTTTCTCCTCCGCTTCCCCCTTTCTTCTCCGCTTCCACCTTTCTCCCTCGCTTTCATTTTTCTTTCCTCCGCTCCCCATTTCATTCTTGTACTTCCATTTTTCTTCCTCCTTTCCTGGCGGTTTAGGGTTTCCGACGGTAAGCTGAACGGATGGCGTGGTTGTGTGGTTGCCGAAGCTAGTGGGTGGTGAAGTTAGGCGGGTGGCGGGTAGGGTTTGCGATGCTGGCGGAGCGGGTGGTGGTGGTGGGTAGGTGACGGTGGTGGGTAGGTGGCGGTGGTGGGTGAGCTAGCGAGTGGTGACGGTGAGTGAGCAAGCGGGTGGCGCCAGGTAGGGTTTGCTAGCGGGTGGCGGGTAGGTGGCGGCGGTGGGTGAGTGGTTGTCAGGGTTTGGATGGTGTGGGGGAGACTGAGCTACGGTGTTTTCTGGCAGAGCGGTGATGTTTCCAACGGAGCGGTGGCGGTGGTGGTGGTGGTTTTTGGCGCAGCAGCAGGGGCTGAGCAGCCAAGGCGGAGCGGTAGCGATTCCCGATTGTGCACCGACAGTGAAGAAGAAGAAAATCAGTAAGCTTTCATGTCATAAGGGTATTATGGGTATTAATTTTTCAACTTCTTAGTCAAGGGTATTTCCATCATTTCACTTTTTGTCATTGCCGGAATGTCGTGGGTAAACACCGGAATTAGGGATTTTTGCTATATCGGCACAAATATTTTGAAATTTAGGGTTAGATTGACATATACAATAATTAGTTATGGTTAGATTGACACTTTCTGAGATTGCAGGGTTATATTGGCACTTTCAACTAAAAGTAGGGTTATAAATGTATTTATCCCTTATAAAACTATATGGAACATTGAGTTTGGAATGATATTAATAGAGTTGTGTTACAAGCGTATATTTATGTTTAGTGCTAATACATACTCCGTTTGTCCCAAGTTAAAAATGTACACTTTACTGTTAACACTATTTTCAAGAGAGATTATCCAAAATGGTACCCACATTTAATCGAAATTCATAGTTTGGTACCAAAATTTTGAATTTGTCTTTTAAAGGTACCAACTTTTTTTTTTCATTTATGTCTCAAAAGGGTACCTTTCAGCAAAAAATGAGTATCAATTTTGACCCAAATTGTGCCACAATAATACCCATTTTTAACTAAATAGTACATTTTTGGGACATTAATGAAATAATGGGTACCTATTCAGAACAATTTTAAAATCCGGGTACCAAACTGTGGATTTCACTTAAAAGCGAGTACCAATTCGGACATCTAACTTCAACGCAACCCCATGCCCACACACACGCCACAAACTGATGCGGTTCCGCACCTCCCAACGTGTGCCTGCAAACCGGTCTCCCTGAATTGCGACGCACATGCCTCTGGGTCATCAAGTGTCGTTCGCCTTACTGCTCTCGGCCCGTGGTGTCCCCATATGCGCCTGCAACGCGCTGTACACAATGCCCGAGCCGTTCATGCCCAATGCCTCGTGCGTGCAACGCTCGATCACCCATCAGGCCAACACATTAAGTGTTGAGTCACGACCCAAGAAGACTTGTCCCATAAGTAATCTCTTTTGCTTGTAATAAGTTATCTAGTAGCTTAGCTTAGCCTCTTTCTTGGAGGTCCACACATGCATGCCTTTATTTTGTTTTACCTCCATTTGTTCTTGTACTTGGCAGTTGTAATTACTTTCGTACAACATATATGTGGAGAACTAAGCTACCCACATCTGGTTACCTTTGCAGTATATTGAAAATGAGCATTTTCTCCCCAAGCTGCTAGGCCTTATATTGCGTTTGTTGCTTGTTTGTGAACTCTTGCTCCCGTTCTAAACTCGTGTGTATTTCTGCTGCATATACGTCCACACCCCTCTAAAGGCTTGGTGTATTTGGAGCAATTAAGTTGAGTACGGCGTGCATGGGGAACAGGCGGTAGTCGTGATACTCTAGCACGTTTAGGCCGCACGGTTAACCCCTTGCGAGGGTGACCCGTGATAGCTGGTATCAGAGCTCAATCAATCCTTGAGCGCATAGTGAAAGAGGCCGTCACTATGTTGAAGAAAACCAATCGGATGGAGAACATTGAGAGAGTTCTCTTTGGTGAGGTGCAAGGGTCTGGGAGCCTAGCTGGCCGTGTGGATCAGACGGAATCGGATTTTACCATTATCAGTAGAGACATCAAGGTGGCCAATGCGAAGGTTGCACGTCAGGGTGAGGAGATCGATGAGCTGAGGAAAGCTTTAGCATCTCGCAAGTCCGACGTTACAAATATGAGATGCATCATCGAGCAGCTTGGAGGAGATATGCACGTACTCATGCAAGCTGTGACCAACTTATCCCAAGGTGGGGGCGGTGGCAGTGGTGTCCGCATTGTGCAAAAATGGAAAGTCTATGAGCTTAAGAAATATGGTGGGGCACGTGATGTGCGAGAGCATGATAACTTCTTGTATGAGAGGGAGAAATACTTTAAGGCGACCGAAACAAATTTGGAACCTGAGAAAGTCACTATTTCCATAATGTACTTGGAGGGCACGCAATGGTGTGGTGGCGCTCCTAGGATGCGGAGATAAAGGCAGGTCAATTAGCCATCGAAACATGGTAGGAATTGAAGCTCAAAGTGAAGCAACGATTCATGCCCACCAACGTGAATGAACATGTATTGTTGAGACTCAGGAACCTGATGCAACCTGTAATATAAGGGAATGTGTGTTGGGTTTCTAGGCTTGTATGCTTGACTTTCCTGACCATCCGGAGGAGTACAAACTCATAACTTCAACCAAGGATTGAAGTCGTGGGCTAGACTCGAGCTAAGGAAAGCTCGTTGCACTGACTATAACTCAGCGGTGACATTCATCGAAAGTCTTGAGGACTATGAGAGAGGAGGATCGCGAAGAGTTGATTTGGAGGTGAACGGTTCTACCGTTGCCAAGGTGGGAAATAGTGCGGATGCGGGTTCTCCCAAGGTGTGGAGTAACTTTAGACTCAATCCAAGCGGATGAAGTAGCTTCAGGCCTAATTCAGGTGCGGGAAGGAATGGAGGGAAGCCCCAGTGCAAGTGCGGCTAGTTCAGTCGGGTAAAAACCAAGGTGGGATGGACAGACCGGGAAGTCGCGACTTGTGTGCGGGACATGAAAAATGAAGCATGCCCTTGTTGACTGTCCAACAAAGCAGAGGATCAATATTATATATGTTGCTTAAGGACTCGAGAAAAATCAGGGAGATACTGAGCGAGGTAGTTCAATAGCATTTGGCTGAGGATTCTGGGGCCCGAAGAAGTGGAACCATACTCCATGGGAGCGTTAAATATATGGTGTAATTCGATGGTGGGATCAATAGAGCCAGAGCGGTTGAATTCGTTAGTGGAGCCTGAGATCGACAGGGTTGTTGTTGCAGTGTTAGCAAAGAGAGTTGCGACTCAGTCAAGCAGTGCAGAGGCCCACCTCAAATTGACAAACTTGAGATTGTCCATGTGACACCAGTGCGACAGATGTATGGAACATGATGCATATGGACTTTCGTGTGAATGGAAAACCCATCCGAGCGATGGTCGATACAGGAGCTAGCCATGTGTATGTCTCTGAATCAAAGACGTCAAGATTGGGGATCACGTTGGAAAAAGATATGGGCATGATGAAGGCAATTAATAGTGAAGTTCAACCGGCACAAGGTGTTTCAAGGAAATGCTCGATCAAGATTTTCACCATTGAAGCCACAGTGGATTTCCATGTCGTTATAATGGATGCCTTTGGTTTAGTCCACGACATTGATTTTATGAGAGATGCACGGATTCTCGTATACCCATATGGCAACTTTCTTTACATATTAGGCACTAATTCGTGCACAATTTAAGCAACTACGAAGAGATCAACCAGGGATAAACTCTTGGCTTTGCAGCTCATCATGTGCGTAAGACAAGATGAGAATCGTGGTTCAGCGGATCCTGGTAGGGAGAACATAAATGAAGGGTTAGAAGGGTCTACACCAGCAATGGGCTTACCCGATGGATCTGAGGAGCTTTGTTAAGCAAGTATGAAGATTGAGCATGTTATGGGTCACTCCCCGGATGCGAGAGATGAAGATTTGTTGAGCAAGAAGGATAAGAAGCGTTTGTCGTTTGCCAAGAAGAACTGCATTCCAAAATTGTATATGTCGGCTAGCGCACCCCATCAAACTTCTCATTTTGAGTTGGTTAATCAAGTTAAACCTTGACGAGGAAAGATGAGTCATCGTTCACATCAGCAGTCCCTTGTTCAAGAAAGCGGGAGGGATAAACGTGAACGGATGATGATGCGTACCGGACATCATCCAGAGTTTGACATTCCTTTGGTCGTCTATCAAGAAGTGGGTGCTATAAAATTAAGCTAGCTCAAAATAGAACTGAAGAGAAGCCGAGGACCGCAGCTACATCAGATTACACCAACGCCAACAAATGAATCAACCCCTTTCTTAACGCAGAAGTGTACAAGAAAAGTGTGGGTGGCGAAGAACCTTAGACGATTGATAGCTCCTAGGATGTTCGCCGAATTGAGTGGGGCTATATGTTACGGGGTCGGATTTATCACCCAACCTCAACGCAATCGCATGCCCGCATGCACGCCACAAGCGTGATGCGTTCCCGCACCGCTCAACTCGTGCCTGCGAAGTGGTCTCCCTAAACAGCGATGCACACACCTCTGGGTTTTCTAGTTCCGTCCTCCTTACAACTCTTGGCCCGTGGTGTCCCCCTCTGCGCCTGCGACGCACTATGCACAATGCTCGAGCCGTTCATGCCCAATGCCCGTGCCTGCAACGCTCGATCACTCGCCAGGCTAACACACTAAGTGTTGAGTCACGGCCCAAGAAGATTTGTCCCTAGCTCCTTGTCCCATAAGTCTTCTCTTTTGTTTGTAATAAGTTATCTAGTAGCTTAGCTTAGCTTCTTTCTTGGAGGTCCAGACATGTGTGCCTTTATTTTGCTTTACCTCCTTTTGTTCTTATACCTGGCACTTGTAATTACTTCAGTATAATATATATGTGGAAAACTGAGCTACCCACATCCGGTTACCTTTTTAATATATTGAAAACGAGCATTTATACCCCAAGTTGTCTAGGCCTTATATTGCGTTTGTGTGCTTGTTTCTGAACTCTTGCTTTCATTCTAAACTCGTGTATATTTCCGCTTCATATACGTCAACGCCCTCTAAAGGTTTGGTGTGCTGGGAGCAATGAAGTTGAGTGCGACGTGCGTGGGAGACATGCGGTAGTCGTGACACTCTAGCACGGCTAGGCCGCAAGGTTAACCCCTTGAGAGGGTGACCCGTGACACGGGGGGAGTATCAAACTTTGAGAGCATATCTGAATAGATGTATAAGTAACAATATTATCGTATGTGATATTGTTGGTTTCATCGTAATAAGTAGTTTCTAAATTTTAACCTTTTATCTGCCGTTATTATGCATATTTAAACATATTAATGATCAAACATATTTTTTTATAATCGTGGAAAATATTTCTATGCAATTTAACCTAGACGGGGGAGTATGTGAAATTTTGTTTGTACTTTGCATGTAAAAGTGTGTGAGAAATTAAATGAGAGATTTTTTTATACCGCCTAATCGTTAGATGCGTTATTTTATAATTAATTTAATTAATAAAGTTATTTGATTATTGTTTATATTTATCACAACAAAATTTCTATAATTTTGAAAATCATTTAAAACATGTTTTAAAATATAAATCTGACGATGAAAACTATCTGTTCAAAATTTTTTATAATTGCTTTTGAGAAAGTCTCGGGAAAGGTGGCATTTACATAAGATTATGGACAGTCCTCGGTGACATTTCCCTTAAATGTTGTATTTTTAAAATAAAATTTAAATATTATATTTTTTAAAAGTTAAAAAAGTAATAACATGTATTTGAATGTAAAAATATAAAAATATACAATATAAAAATATATTTTCAAAACTTCTAAATTTAGTATGTAGTTTAACAAATGCAATGTATAAGGTAAAAAATAAGTGAATTGTCCATAAACTTATTGACATGCCGCATCAGGAGACCTACTCATTGCTTTTAATTGTTAGGGGTCTAACAAGAAACTTTCTCAAAGAATTATAATCAGTAACTTGAAAAAATATTACTATGTAATGTAGATTTTAGTGTTTATTATTCTTTTTAAAATGATCATCCTTAAAACTTGCATTATTACCAAATAAAATAGTGAAAAGAAGGAGTAAGAGCATGTACAATGGGGATAAGAGCAGAATGCATTAAAGCAGCCTGATGGTCCGGCTGAGAGGATTGAGCCTGCACCCAGCGGTCCTCCTCAGGCTCTCACATGCGCCTATTAGATTGACAAAGCGCAACACAATTTTTTTTACCAAGGGTGTCACGTGGCACTCTATGATTGGGTCACGTGGCACTGCTGTCCCCCCATATTTTGAAACCTATTGTGACACGTGGCCCAATCAGGTGGTGCCACGTGTCCCAACCGATTTTTTAAAAAAGTTTTTAAAATTCTGAAAAAATCTTTTGTTCTATTTTAAAATTCAAAAAAGGGAAAATTCTTTAAAATCTGTTTTTTTTCAAAATCAAAATTAAATTTTGGTTCTTTTTTAAAATCAATATTACATTCTTTAAAATATATATAAGGTTCTTTTTAACTATGGTTCATAAAATAAAATTTGAAATTAATTTTGAAAATTAAATTTGAAAAAACAAAATCAAATTCAATAACTATAGATATATTATTAAATTTCACATTTTAATTTATTTTTGGTAAACTGATTTTTTAATTAAATATTAAAGGTAAAATTAATGAGTATGATACAGAGAATCAAGTAGAATTTATGGAGTGCATTTAAAGTGATTTTAATCACTGAGGAAAAAAATAAAGTGATTTAAATTAATTATTTAATGAATTGAAAAGGAAGGCCTCGGGCTTACCATTGTTATTGGTCTAACGGTGGAATAAAAACGCAAAAGAGAAGGGCATGAAATCAGCCCCAACAAATCGGTATCGGCATGGGGTGAAAATGATGTTCATGTTCTACCTCTTGACCAGTTTCTGATCCCAATAGGTTTAGCCCTCTGAATCCCTTCATTTTGAATTAGAAGATGTTGAAGCTCTGGAAATGGTACCAAAATTGCTTGGCTCTTCACCCACTCAAGACCCAAGTCATAAGCTCTGGCTTTCTTTGGGGACTTGGAGATATTGGCGCTCAATTCGTTACTCACTCTACTGCCAAGACTCATCATCATTTGACCGTAAGCGTTTTTTTATAATCTGTTTTTTTGCTCATTCGTTTGCCTGAATGATGGAAGATTGATGATTATTGTGCGTTTTGGATAGAAGTACTTTATTTGAATGTATATTGTAGGTTTTATGCGTTGAATGTTTGTTGGAAAGACGGCGGTCGTCATTCACATTGTTATTTAGAATGGGTCAAGAGCTGAACAATGTGCTTGGGAAGCTTTGGCATATTTTTCGATTGGGGCTTTTGCTTCATTTTCAATTTCCCCAATTTAGTCAGGACTATATTTTTCAGTAATAGTAAATGGTTTCCCTGTTTGAAGTTGGTGTTTATGATTCTTTGTAGAGGCTTGTGATTGTATGAGAGTTGACTTCGTAGGATTTCTTCGAACCCAGTTGGATTTTGTCATTTTAGTGTAGTGCTTTATCACTTGGTATTTCATGGGAATTCAGATTAGGGGTTAATGAGAGCCTTGCGAGGGATTATAAAATAACCGTACATTATTTTATGACGCTATGCCTAATTGAGCTGTGATTTTGGTTGCCACTGTGACTTTGTGCAAGGGAAATGAGTGAGTAAAGCTTTTACATGGTTTTCTAGAACAATGACCGTGTGATAATAATTTCAGTACTTGTAAGGGTAATCCAATGTAGATGTTGCACCAGATTTTGATGCTATTCAACTTTTACCCTGACCATATTTGATAGCTCTACTATCTTGTTTTGACAGCCTCCATTTAGTAGTTCACTCTTCGAATATATCTGTGGGACAGGATCTACTGCAAATGTTTCTACCTCCTGAAAAGCTCTCTAGCTCTTTTCTTTTTTAATAGTAAAAAAAAGGAACCCATTATCACATGTATGGGTGATGGTGTAGATTTCTTAACGGGTCTGATCATGCTCGAGATATGTATGGGTGATGATGTGCCTCAGTTTTTTGTATGTGTGTATTTCTTCTTCCTCTTGTTCGGCAATCATATGTCGCCAGGTTGTACTTTTTTACACACAATCTACTGTGCGTGGTCTTTGATTACTCCCTAAAGACTTAAAGACAATCAAAATTTTCACAATCTGACTGAAATAGTGCGTTCATGTATATTCAGAACTTCTCAACTCATGTTTCAGGATGAAGATAAAGAATTTAAAATCAACTGGAAGCGAGTTGGTATTACAAGCATGTTTGGATTTGGCTTTGTTGGACCAGTTGGCCATTTCTGGTTTGTATTCCTATGTTCATCCTCATTCTCCCATGACCTTCACTTTATCGGCAATTAAGAATTTAAGATGCTTTTTAAAGCACCTGTAGTGCCTTAAACCAACCCAAGGAGCCAACATTATTCTCTTAACGATTTCGCACGTTGCATGTTGTATCGCGAAGTTCGCGAACCATTGACTTGCCAGATGATGTTCTTCTCCCATATTGAAGTTATTATGTCTATTACCAACTTGGATAAGGTGTTTCTGTGGACCAGTGTTACCACTTAACAGAGTCCTCGGTACTAACTGTCAAACCAATATTATTGCTTCTAATTTTAAGGGCCTGCAAATAGTCAGTCTTTTTGTTCCAAAAATTAATGCACTTAGATTCTGAAACTGATGTTTGGAACTGCTATCTGCTAGTCCCCATTGCCCATCATTTATAGGCCCTCAGAGGACTCTGTACTGAGCTTACATTATATTCCCATTTTAAAAAAAAACTTATATTCCCATTGATTTGTTGCACACAAGTATTAGGATAAGCCGTGGCTTGTATTGCATCTCTAAAATCATTGTTGAGAGTTATTTATGTGTTTGTCATAAGAGGTGTGTCTTTTCCTTAGTGTTTTGTTTATATGGCTTGGTGAACATGTTGGTGGTATGCAAGGTTTTTCTCAATTTAATTGTGTTATATATCACTTGGTAAATTTTGGGCTGTCAGAAATGTTCTAACAAAACACATTTTCATGACAGGTATGAAAATCTGGACAAATTTATTAGGCTCAAGCTTCTAATGCAGCCCAAATCAGCACGATTCGTCGCCACTAAAGTCGCGATGGATGGCATAATATTCGGCCCTATTGATTTGCTAGTGT